>AJMS01010252.1:0-16946 GCA_000263175.2 Phaeosphaeriaceae sp. UM 1110
GCTTGATGAGATTGCCCAAGAAAGGATCCTTGACACCTGCAAGCTGGAAGAAATAAACCGTATAACCGAACATGAGTGGAACACCGCAAACGTTCTGGAATGTGAAGGGGAGCGCGGCAGCAATAATGCGCTTCAGGTTTTGCTTGGTGAAGAGGGCTTTCCAATCTGAAGAGCCAACTGCATCCGCCATTTCTTTAGATTTCTTTTGTTCGTATGCGATAACTGAGTATTCGTGTTCGACATCGTAATCTCTGACGTTTCCAATAAGGCGAGACAGGGCCTTTCTGCCGTCTTCGTGTCTACCTCGCGTGCAGTACCATGCTGTAGAATTTCGTCAGCATTATATATGGCCAAGAACTAGATGGAGCATACCTGGAGACTCAGGGAGCAATAGTAATGGCATTAACCACAGCCCCGTGAATACAAACTCGGAGTAGAACATGCGTCGAAATGCCAATGGCGCATCTACCTCGAGAGCCTTGAGGCCAAGGGCAAGAAACAATTGTCCCAGGGCAAAGGCCAGCGAAAAGGCACCTAACAGAGCCCCACGAAATTGCGGCATCGCGATTTCAGACATGTAAACCATGCATGCGGTTCCCATCAAGCCACCGGCAAAGCCAGCGATAATGCGAGCAATGAGGATGTGCCACCATGTCTTGGAGAAGCACTGGATGATGATGGACTGGTCCTGATAAGCATCCGTTCATGAGAAACTTTGAATGCGAACTGACCGTTGTGATGAAAACAGTGATACCCCACATATTGAATTTGCGGCCAAATCTATCAGCTGTCATTGGTGCGACGGTCTGAATCAGGATTTGGGTGACTGGGTAGAGCGCACCCCAGAGTGCGATATGCTGTGCATTCAGGGCGAGCTTTCCGGTCTTCGGGTCGTGCACCGTCCCGTATTGATTTATGAAACCCTTGTTTGCTACGATACTGCCAATCACCGAGTTTGCGTAACCGGCATACCTGTGAAGACAAACACGATTAGCGGATGGAGTTTTGATGGTGGTTATTAAGCACGTACAGGCCAGCGACACATGCACCTAATCCACAGAGATACAGACGCCAGAATTTTCTGACGCACTGGCCCCTCGTGAGTGACGCAAATGCAGACACTGGAGGAGTATCTTCAGTGATGGCCGAGTTCTTCTCCTCCATAGCGACGGACGTATTCTTTTCGTCTACCATGATGAGCGAATATTGAAAGAAATGATGATCGCACGCGAACGTGTAGAGTGCGAATGTTTGGCGAGAAGTCGAGGGACAACAATCCAGATATAGTTTGTCGGTGCTAAACGTTGGGGATGCAGTCCCGGAACTGGTGGCTTTTCACTCCACAAAGGTCACGACGCCATGCCCGGACGCGGTCTTTGAGTCGGCAAATGACTTCCAAGCTCAAGAACGCGATCTCTTCCACATGCTCGTCAATATCCGCTGTCATGCACAGGTGTACCCCGTACTCCGCATCACAACTCCCCACAATCCAGCAATCTGGGTCGATGGCGACCGATGTTCTACCGACACCGGTGCGATGGCGTTCCCAAAATAGTAAGTCGGCCGGGCGGAATGGCACAAGTCTCGTGCGTCACCTCGTCCAGGCGCCGTCATTGGATGCGTCTCATGAGGCGACTCCCCATTGCGAATCATTTGCCGACACGAGAGGAAGCGACGTGAATCGCCCCTGGAGGTTCGAGGTCTCCGGGTGGGACCTGTTATGCTACCAGCATGATTATACAAAGGCACCCTGCGCGCAATACTAATCTGTGCTACTTCCAATTCGTGCGATACATTTTTTCTGCCTGTTATTGTAGCCCTACAGCTCCGCCCCAGATCCATCACGCACTGCCATTCACGACGCAGTCGCATAAGCAGTCAAGGAGGGGCACAGATCGTCTTTGAGCGCTTTTTTGTCAAGCAAGAACGTCTCTGATAGCCACCTTGCTGCTCTATCGCAGATTGAAATCTTGGGTTAATTCGCCAGCCTACCTCAGGAGTCTGAGCGGTTGTCCCAATGTTGAGGCCACAATCTTCCGCGACTCGAGAAGTAGTCTCGCTGGACGGTCTCTGGAACTTCGAACCTGTCAATACAGTCCCTGGCACTGATGCGGCATGGTGCAAACGGGTTTCAGACAAACGGCAAGCTCCAGTGCCAGCAAGCTATAACGACCTCTTCCTCGACTATGACCTCCGAAATCACGTCGGATGGGTCAAGTACCAACGAATAGTACAAATACCACGCTGCTGGAAAGGAGGCCGATACTTTGTGAGATGCGATGCTGCAACGCATCGTGGGAGGATTTACGCCAACGGCAAATTGCTGGCCGACCACGAAGGAGGTTATACGCCATTCGATGCCGACGTCACCGACATTGCAGCCCCCGGTGATGAGATGTTGCTCACCATCGCGGTGAGCAACGAGCTGAGCAACGAGACCATTCCGCCAGGAAAGGTTGAGACACTTCCGGATGGGAGGAAGAAACAGCTCTACATGCACGACTTCTTCAACTATTCTGGGTTAGCACGATCCATGTGGCTCTATTCGATACCTACCAACTCTATAAAAGACGTTACAGTGATCCCTGCCATTGACTGGGAGAGTGATGAGGGCATTTTGAGATGTCAAATCGCCGTGAATTCCCCCACGACTGGTCAAGAGACGCACTGTCAGGTGTCCGTATCTGACGAAGATGGGATTGAAGTTGCGACAGCAATTGGTCTTGACAATCACATCAAGATCCCTTCGGTACATCTTTGGCAACCCGGCGCAGCATATCTGTACGAGGTCACAGTCAAGCTTTGTAGTAGCTCCGATAATTCTGTACTCGATATCTACCGCGTCAAGACCGGCATTCGGACTGTTGAAGTCAAAGGATCACAATTTTTGATCAATAATCAGCCGTTCTACTTCACTGGTTTTGGAAAGCACGAAGACTCTCCGATTCGCGGCAAAGGCCACGATCCTGCATATATGGTTCACGACTTCCAGCTAATCGAGTGGATTGGCGCAAACTCCTTCCGCACTTCTCATTATCCATACGCGGAGGAAGTTCTAGACTACGCAGATCGACAGGGCATCGTGGTGATTGATGAGACCGCTGCGGTAGGGTTGAACCTGGGTGTGGCATCAGGGCTGTTTGGGAACAAGGTCAGTGCATAGTGCTCATTCACACACTTGCTTGACAATTTGCTGACTCCGAAAAGGCTCCCCTTAGTTTCACCCCTGAGACATTCAACGACAACACTAGGAAAGCGCACGAGCAAGGTATCCGCGAACTCATTGCTCGCGATAAGAACCATCCTTGCGTAGTCATGTGGTCTATCGCAAATGAACCTGCGTCGCACGAGGAGGGTGCCAGAGAGTACTTCGAACCTCTTGTAGAGGCTACACGCAACCTTGATGCACGTCCAGTGTGCTTTGCCAACTTTGGTCTTGCGACCTCGGAGAAGGACCGCATCTCAGATATGTTCGACGTCCTGTGTCTGAATCGATACTATGGCTGGTATGAACGATGCGGAGACATGCGAAGTGCAGAACAAGAGCTTGAGAAAGACCTTCTAGAATGGCAGACAAAGTACAGGAAACCAATGATCATGACAGAATATGGCGCGGACTGCGTTGCTGGACTCCATTCGGCTGCAATAGCGCCTTGGAGCGAAGAATTTCAAGCAGACACCCTGGACTTGTATCATCGAGTTTTTGATCGGGTGGAATGTTTGATCGGAGAGCAGGTATGGAGCTTCTCGGACTTCCAGACCAGTCAGCACGTTTTTCGGGTCGATGGAAACAAGAAGGGCATTTTTACGCGCGATCGAAGACCCAAGAACTCCGCGCAAGTGTTGCGGCGCCGTTGGAAGATTGATGGAGTCGGACGACCCAAGGCAGTCAGTCCGCCGTAAATAGACTAAACACGATGAAGCTGTACTTCTCATCGGGTCTGCCGGCTCACACAGCAAAATCAGAAAACATTGCATACTTGATCACAAGACAGTAGCTACAGGAGGTTTCTGCATTCATGGAAAGACTCCCTTAAGAGAACATTTCACCAACAATTTGGAGCCCACAGTGCTTCGCAGGATTGGCGCAATAAAGGACCGGAGCAGAAATCTATATTCAATAATCGTCATGGAGCCCGTCGTGTTTACGCATCGTGAAGAGATGACCAAGCATGGATGCAAATGCCCAGAAGACTATCCTTACTGGTTTCTATCCGGCCACAAGGCGGCACTCGGCCTCGAAGACGATTCTACGAAAACACGGAACGAGTCTGCCGCGATAGCGGAAGGCACTTCAAAAAATTGGCATACGTAGGAGCGAGCTGATGATAGATCGAACAATCTCGAGCTGCAGGGGAAGCTGAACAACAGAGATCGGATCCGGATGATCTGACTGCCCATTCCCGAGGTTGTCGATTGCAAGCGTAGAATAGCCCTACGATGTCGCGTGGTGCACTCAAGAGTACTGTCCTGGAAAGGTGGTGTTTGCGAAACCAACACCCGACCAGTATTCCTGTTATCATGATCAATGTCCGCAAATAAAGGCCGAGGTGTGTGCCCATGCTTTGGTATAACCGACCCCGTGGAGCAATAACTGGATCGTAGATCCCCTGCTCGGGACATTCTGTGCAGGTCTACAGTAGGTTGTGGCTGTCGCATATGTACCAGAGACCGATATGTTCTGCTTGATCATGGAGGATTTGGAGGAAGACAGGTACTCTCTTACAGCCCTAGCATCCTTAGATAGCGGGTATGGGGGCAACGCAAGTTTTTTGAGCTGTTGCATCGAGGTGGAGCGTGAGCTCTTGACAGAGGGGATCTCGAGTTTTGTTGCTCGTGGACTGCGCAAATCTAATGCTGAGGGCGACGATGGCCAAGTAGTGTATGAGTATTTTGTAAGTCAACTGCCTGTTAGAGGGGCTGGGGAAACGTGTATAGAATTTGTCAAATGGGCGAATGCTGTGTTGTTATGAAGTACCGGTACCCGGATAGCCACTGCCTTTGATCTTTCGCAGCAGCTATTGTAACCGATCATCCACGTCCTCGTATACATCTACGACATTGCACCGCCTCATTGATAGATCTCAACCACAATAGTGGGGTTTGAGCATGTTGAAGCGACAGCTTCGAAAGCCAAGACAAGCAATTGACCATAACGGTTTAGGCGTAAGCGGACAGTTTTACTTTCGCTGTTATAAGAATTCGGTGTACTGATGGCTCACAACTCCTCTGGCCGATTCATGTTAAAATGGAAAGTGAGGTTGCAGAGCTGGGGAGGCAAGATGATCAGGAACGTGCGAGCATGTCGAGGAGTCGGTGAGCCGTAGTCAGCAATGTTTGTCTTAGTGCCAAGTTGAGCACAGTCCAAAGAGAGTTTAGCTTCAAGACACCCATCTCGGCTTGCCACGACCCGTGCTAAGCCCTGTAAGCTTACCGTTGACCCTTTTCATGTCATATGCGGCTCGCATGGCTGCAGGGACAAGAACCTTACACAACCAACTAGCACTCTCTCTGAAGGTCTAACATTGGTCTACCAGGAATTGTCGCTACATACTGCCGGATGTGGTGCACGTCGAAGCGATAGAAAAAAGTCAAGCTACCCTAACAGTTGACGAATCAAGCGTAGGCAAGTTCTAGATCCGCTGGAATGGAGCAACGTTGACGCAATACAAGCTTTCTTTTGTGCTGAATGCTATTGAGGCACCATGCACTCGAGAACATGGCAATTTGTCCAGGTAGACCAAAGCTCCAAAAGCAAGACTCATCAGCGAGTGGTGCGCAAGGCCGCTATGAAAGACTTTCGACGTAACGAGAGACTGGCCAGGACCAAAGCCTATAGGGCCGTGCAAGCTGGAAAACATGAGTCAAACGACACTTCGAGCGAGCGGCAAAGTCCTGACGAGGAATGGTCAATTAGTGCAATGGGAAGAATTGGGCGCACCCCTAGAAAAGGGATAAGATTTGTTGACCCATTCGGCTTGACAGCACTCCCCGATAGGAAAGATGCGCCTGTATTATTGTTGCACCGTGAGTGAACCCTGTCAGTCTGAATTGCCATATGTGTAAGCTTTCAAACAAGGCTGTCATGAATCGTCCGGAAATTACGCCTCATCCCAGGGTGTGTGTGTCTTCGCTAATGCGGCGGCAGTGTTGAGGGATGTCGGACCCAAGCTCCAGCCCACTGGTAGTGGCCAAGTCTACAACCCGTTCAGCAAACTCTTCCATTACAAGTCCTTCATGGATGAAGGATTGCTGTTCGCACTATTGTTCCATGCTGCGGTACACCTAGATCTGGTCCGAGGACAAGCTCGAAGTCCAACAACGCTGTACTACCGTGGCGAGACCCTGAGAAATCTTCGATTGCGGCTCAAGTCCGCCACCAATGCTGTCAGCGATAGGACAATTGTGATGGTTGGTTTCATCGCTGCTACTGGGGTATGCAGTGTTCCCAAGTTTTCCCCAACAAAAGCATGGGGGCGACTGAGCAAACGTAGATTATCACGGGCGATGCTGCCGCGGAAAAGGATCGCACCTGCGCACTCCAGACCATGGTCAAGCTAAGAGGAGGACTCCAACATCTTGGTGGAGAGGGGTCGCTGGCGATGCTGCTCATAATGTACGTACACGTTGAGTATCTGTGCATTCTTCATGTCGACTGACTTTATGATAGTAGCGATCAGCTTAGTGCAACTATACTCGACACTGATCCAGCATTGGAGGCGCTTGATGTATCCGAGAACGCATTTGCTCATCGCGTAACGGTGGAGTATCTGCAACGGCCAGAATGCTGCGAGAACACACACGCATTTGCTGCAGAGATCCAGTATAGTATACACGCCATGGCCAGTCTGACCTCTTTGCACACTGAAGTGCTCGAGGACCCAGTCTCCTGCACATCCATGATGTCAATGGTCCAGGTGGCGTATGCTATCGAGCATCGCCTCCTACGTGCTCGACCGCTGTCAGACTTGGATGCCAGCACGGATGCACATTGCTTACTTCACGAGTCAGCTCGTTTGGCGTTACTTGTCTGCATTTCCTACGTCTTGCACAACCTTCGCGCTTCGTCTCCCGCCTTACAAGTGCTCTCTGGTCGCATCATAACGCGCGTGTCTTCGCTCACCACCCAAGAT
The DNA here is from genome assembly GCA_000263175.2 of Phaeosphaeriaceae sp. UM 1110. Taxonomy (NCBI): domain Eukaryota; kingdom Fungi; phylum Ascomycota; class Dothideomycetes; order Pleosporales; family Phaeosphaeriaceae; species Phaeosphaeriaceae sp. UM 1110. Next base: position 7,134 of record AJMS01010252.1, read on the forward strand.
CGAGCAAAGCTGGAACCGGGCCCAAGAGGCATGCTGTTATGGATATTGGTGATTGGTGGCATTGCTTCAAGCAATCAAAATGATTATGTGGTACTCTTGTCAGAGTTGTTATGTGGCCAACGAGGGGTGGGCATACCACTCGAAGGTTTTGTGTGGACCCCTTTGATGCACAATAAAGCTTACGACACACTCTTGAGGGATGTGGGTGATCGCTTAGAGGCTCGACGAGGATCAAAGATGGTCCTGATGTAAATCATAATCTGAAGACATCATACCGGGCCTGAACAATGACGTGTCTCCAATCTGACTTCTCTGGAGCCGCCGAAGGATTCTTCCTGGCGAGCCAGACCTTGGCCACAAGATCCTCCAAGATGACAAGATTCCTGAAGCCCAAACGATGCTGCGCCCTGAACCAGCCTTGCATCCGGCTTTGTAGCGACAGGGTATTGCATTCAGCGCCTAACACTAAAGCCGGCCACAGCATTATACAGCCAAGTGAGCCTAGACCCTCAAGGGACTCGAGCTCTTGAACACCGAGCTCGACTAGCTCTTGCACAGTATCTAGTGGCGCTTCACGTATGGCCCTTTTGAAGAAGATGAGTCCAGCGTAGTAGAACGCCCTTGAGGTATGCTGTATGACCATGGCATGCGTCGGGTTTCTTTGGGTGTTCTGTGAGTCGTGGCTCGGAAAGTCGAGGTACAACCGGAGCTCGAACGAATCAAGGTCCTTCCCAGCCTTCAGCACGTTGCGTGATGAGCCTCGTGCGAGGACATTGTTGATATGATCATTGGCTCGCAGAAATTTTCGCGACACGCCATAATAAGGAAAGGTGAACTCCAAGCCATCTGAATCGCCGCTCTCGTCGAACAAGAACTCCTTCAGATGATCTGGGACCGCAAACCCGCACAAGATAGCCATCTTGACCATGTGCTGCCGAAATGGTGACAAATTCGCCTCATCGATACCTTGATCTTGCAACTTTCTCAAATAAGCCAGGCCGCCAGAGACATGTGTTCGCCATCTTTGTGTGGTACCTGACACTGCTTCGACAGCAATGCATGCCATGATTGCCATCGCGAAAGATTGATCTTGAAGCCCATCCGCTCGCGACAGGTTGTCGCGAAGATGATGCACGGCTGCATCGTCGTGGTGAAGAGCAAGTACGTGATCCTCTTCATTTGTCCGACCACTGAGCTCGTACAAATTGTAGGCCGCGGCTGCGCAGATGGCATGAAAGATTGCAACATCGGCATTGGATGCGTTGGCATGCGAGTCAATACCTTTTAGTGCCATTGGTAGCATCATGGTACGGCAAGGATTATGTGGTTCGTCGATAAGGACAATCTTACGACTGGTGAACGTGATCCAGTGATGAATGAGACGATTCTGGTTCGCCGGCATGTCGAGTGCATCAAGATGCCGAGAAGGACCCTGGATCATTCCACGATCTTGTGATGGTGCTTGCTCCCTTGAAATAATTGTTTGATCGCTCTCGGGATAATAAACATCTGAATGGAACTCATCCGCGCACATCGATGGTGCCACAAGTGGTGAGTTGGGAATGCCGCCAGCAGCGCCTAGTTGCACAGTAGTGATTGAGCGAGCGGAGAACACACAAAATGCTCCGTGTTCCAGCCCGGAAACTTCACCAGGCCGCCACTCATCAATGAACCCTAAAGCGGCGTCCAGCTCTGGCGAAGTCAGGGGAGGGGAGTCTTTCGATTGCGGAGACACTGCGCTTCGAATGCCACGAGAAGGTGGCTGGAGGAGATCATTATCCCCATTGTCGCAATCTGTCGGGTCTCCTGTGGTGACTGGGACCCAGCTCAGCCTAACACTGTAACCTCCACAGGCGATGCCGAACTGACGACAGCGTCTACATGATGGTGTTTCTCTACATTGGCAAGTCAACGATATTGTCAATCAAATTGTTGCAGAATAGTACGTACTCGTCACACTTGACTCGGCGCGACCGGCATGTCCAGCAGCCTGTGAAGCATTTTCGGCGCCGTGTCTTCATGCTTTTCCTGCCAACGATGTTGTGAGAGGAACCATGGATTGAGAACGAGGATCTAGTGCATCTCTTTGTCTCTCTGAATTGCCATCCTGCGAACGATGGGGCGGAACATCCGTGCCGCAATGCCTGTGCGCAGTCGCCAGAGGCTCGGCCTCGAATCCAGCCGAGCTCCAGAGGAAGGGTGCTGCACAACAGCTACAACGACTCAGGAGAACCTATTGGTCACTTGGTGATCGATTCGTAGTGTCCACGACGCATCCTGTCGCATTGGGATGATGTTCTCGATGTGTTCTGTCACGATCTTGTTGTTCGACGTTGTCGATGTTCAGTCCGGTATTGTGGAGCACGGGTTATGAGGCGAGGCTAACCTGTCTCATCATCCTAAATAAGAGCTTCCGATTGGATCGCTCTCTGCTGCCCGAAAGACACGCGGGACATTAACTCATTCCAGCGATTTCATCTTGTATCTTTCTGCTTCGCCTCAATTATCTCACCTCAAACAAGGATATGATGCTAGCGACAGTTGTGAAGGAATCTTTGCGATGTGGAAAGAGATGGGCTACCGCGCTGTTAAGGCCGTGCTTTCTCTCACATATGCTCGTTAGGGGCAAGCTGTGATGTATAAAACACAGTCTTATCTCCTTCGAAATGGTCATCAACTGGAATTCACTCACTGAACTTGTCTACTTCATCTCATCTTCCATCCCTTTTTTCCATCATGTCGCCGTCGTGTCGAAAAGATGGGTTAACGGTACAAGGGGTAGGCACCCCTTGTTTCATAGATGGAGAAACAGACGAGATCGAATTCGGAGGCTCCTTCGGTGCTCTCATATTGATGATCATGTTTCCACTTCTCATGTGGTACATGTGGGTAGGCGCAACCTACTACGATGGTCACTGGCCAACTCCTTCGGCAGATCAATCGTGGACGGAGTTTGGCAGCGTTCTGGTGACGCTGGTAGTGCAAGGAGCGTACCCTACAGCCAAAGCCTGGATAACGTTCTGGTCTTTTTTTCTTCTTGAGGCGCTCATGTTTGTTGTCTAGCCTGCTTCCAAGTTATGCACTGACGGCGAAAAGGTATTGCTACATGCCCGGCGTATGGAGTCAGGGACGACCATTGCGCCACGAAAACGACAAAAGACTGCCGTACTACTGTTCTGCGTACTCGAGCTGGTATGCAACCTTAGGGCTAACAGCCACACTTCATTTTACAAACATTTATCCATTGCGCACCCTCATCGATGAGTTCGGGTCAATCATGACGGTCGCGATACTTTCCGGGTTCTTGAACAGCATCATCGTCTACGTGCGAGCCATCCTGCGCGGGCGGACTCACCGCTTGACAGGCTATCCGATCTACGACTTCTTCATGGGTGCCGAGCTCAACCCCCGCATTGGCATATTGGACTTTAAGATGTTCTACGAAGTTCGCATTCCCTGGTTTATATTGTTCCTTATCACTGCATCTGCAGCCGTTCGCCAATATGAAACTCATGATTATGTGTCCGCGGAGATGATCTTCTTGCTAGTCTCGCACTTTATGTACGCTAACGCGTGCGCGAAAGCGGAGCAACTGATTATCACTTCCTGGTAAGTCTGAACATCACATATAGACCCACTGCTTCAAACCTTGACTTCGAGTCGTTTCTTGCTGATTTGATCAATACAGGGACATGTATTTCGAGAAGCTAGGTTTCATTCTAACGTTCTGGAACCTGGCAGGCGTGCCTTTCACATACTGCCATTGCGCCCTGTATCTTGCGAACCACGATCCAGCCGAGTATCGCTGGGGCAAGCCCGGACTCGCAATCTTCTTCTTCGTGTATGTCTTCATGTACTGGATGTGGGACACAGCGAACGGCCAGAAGAACTCCTTCCGTCAGCAGGAACGCGGCCAGCTCATCACGCGCAAGGCATTTCCGCACATGCCATGGACAGTCATCGACAACCCATGCGTGATTGAGACAAAGGTTGGGGACCGCATTTTGGTTGACGGATGGTTTGGCATCATTCGCAAGCCAAATTATGTGCCTGACATGTTCTTCTCAATGTCGTGGGGTCTTGTGACAGGGTTTGGGTAAGTCTTCTCACGGTCATGAACGGTCCACAACGAAGGTCGTCGCAACTGTTCATCATCGCTGACGAGGCTTAATGCTCCATACAGAAGCCCGTTTCCATGGTTTTACTTCGTCTTCTTCATGATCATGATTGTTCATCGGGCACGACGAGACATTCGAAGATGCCGCAATAAGTACGGGGAAGCATGGACCCAGTACGAGAACGAGGTTCCGTATCTCTTCATCCCAGTGAGTGGCCGCTATTTCATGGTTTACCCGTAGCTCTCTAAAGGTGTGACAGTACGTCATATAAGCCACAAAAGTGTTCTGGTGCAAGTTAAGTCAAGTGGAATGCCTGGGCGGAAGGTGGGATCCCCGTACACATTGGCAATAGTCTTTCGAAATGGTTAGAAGCAAAAGGAGCAGGATTTAGGTAGAAACTCATGGTGCACAGGACAAGTGAGCGTGGAGGTGGATTTGAATATATCTGTGTGCCATGTCAAAGCCAGTGGAAGACCAAATTCAAATTCACCAGGGCGTCTCCCCGAGCTCTGGATTGCTCGCAAGTACAATTTGGCGACGGTCTTGCGTTAGAGTCATGTTTGCGCCGTACAAATTACACTCCTTGCTTGGATCACAATTCCTCCAACTGACAGAGCTATTCGGCAACGCATCATGGGTGTCATGTTCGTTCGGATGCTGAGCAAAAAAATTCTGTTGCGGCCGTTGTACCCAGTGAATCAAAGTTCCCTTGGCCACCTCAAAGGGCCGCTCATAGCGACAGGTTCGGACTTGCGAGCAAGCTTGTAGAACATAGTGCATCATGTCCACATCCGGTCGAAAATCGAACAAGACTTCCCACTGAGGCTGCCTTGCGTATTCATAAACATGTCCCTGATAGCCATAGCACCATCTGCTGCGACATGACCGCGGTCGAGCACGGCCATGCAGTTGTTCTTGTTCATTCTTCCGAACCGCTACGTAGGTCCAGAAAGCCCTTTCGGCGACAGCCTCTTGGGCCTGCCAGTCTTGACCGCAGAAATCAGACCACTTGCCCGGGTCCCAGTCGGCCTCGTGCAGGCCGCGATGGAAATCCAAGATAGCCTGGATCGGATCGAAGAGTGGGCCGTCATCCCGAATCTGGTCGCTGCTACTAACCGGCGACTCGTGCAGGAAAATCTGATCCTGAGCTCCATTAAGTTCGTCTACCCACGACTCGTCTTGCGCGTCCAACGGCACACCGGGACCCTCATCAGCAGACGCAGGCTCTGCCGCAAATGCGAGTCCTATAGAGCTCACTAAGTCAGATCCAAATGGGGTCTTTGGTGAACAGTCCTCCAAGATGGACACTTGTCCCACGACACGTACTGGTTGCAAAAGACCCAGTAAGGCTAAGAACTGTTTTCGCCTCTCGCTTGGGATCTGGAAGAGGTTACCCAGTAGCTCAGCGCATTCATCTCTCTCAAAATTTCCAATCGCGATCAATGTGTCGACATATACCAGCTCCAGTGTCTTGTTGTAGTCGATAGTCAAGTTATCTCGCTCCAGAACGATACCAAGTAATCCGTACACTTTGTCATGAGGATCCTCGCAGAGCTGGTCGCCGAATCTTAGGATGCATGAGCCCAAGGTCAGCCTCTGTAGCTTGAGCGGCTTCGAGTGGAATAGTAGTTCGGGGCGGAATAATGCCTTCACGATCGCGTGTTCGGGCCCCCACGCTTTCGTCAGGAAGCACTCGCGTATCGTACCCCATTTGATCCAAATATCTCCACTAACAAGAACCCAAATGTCGGACGAGAGGATCACCTCTTGCACAATCCAGAGTCGCCTAAAGTATGAATCACCCAAGAGCCTGAGCAATGCTTTCCTGCTGTGTGTGCGATTGAAGTCTTCCGCAATCACCGGATAGCTATCTGGGTCGTCATTCAACCACACAATGGTGCATTCACACTGTCTGTATATTGTACTCATCAAACCGACTTGATGATTGCATTCTGTCTTGTTTGACTGCGCTATACAGATCTGTTCAATCCACAGGTACTCATCAACGTCTTCTCGACGATGCGTTTCCAGAAAGCTAAAAAGGTTCGCTGAGATTCGAAGTGGTAGCCCGTCCACGACGATTGTATGATCAGCGATGGGTGAACCCCATCTGTACGATACAGCGGTGTACTTCGGAGTCGTATCCAAGTCGAAGATTCCCAACTTTCCTTCAATCAGACCGGAGCTGCTTCGAGTTATTTTGAGGAGACGGATCTGCCGCTTCGCTGTATCGAGTGGCCTGTGTCTGTACTGCTCTTCAGTTACGAAGTAGCTATTCGTTATATCGATCTTCTATTGCTTGTCTGAAGCACCGATCGAGACTGGAGAAGCCGAACTCAGAGGTTGATGATGTTACCCGGGAGTGGAGATGGATGATGACAGTGAGGGGTAGATGTAAGCGAGGCAATCATGTGATTCTGCTGTAGCGTCTAGGCAGTCATATTTGAGACGAATCGATCCAAATCACAAGGTGTCGTAAGCTAAATCGCTGTATTGAACATGACACATTTGTTCTCATGCGATAAAGTACGGCTCTTCTTTCGACGACTTTTGTCATGCTTGGAAGCACACTCTCTCCCTCCATTGATCGCATATTTTCTGATGGCATCTTTGTCTTTGTAGAGCAAAAGTAGGATTAAGTTTGGTATCAAGCCAAGTACTTCACCTTGAAAACCCACGCGTGGCTTCCGTTCTCAATGATCTTCCCATCAAACTCAACCCTTAGTGTCTCCCCATCAAAAGTCCATGCCATCTGCGCTTCTTTTGAAACACCAACTAAGCTGACGTCGTCACCTTCTAAGATCGGTATGGGTGCTCGAACCTGCAGGACCCCATCCACCGGTGGCTGAAGACTAATGATGTACATAGCCTCATCGGTCTGGGTAAATCGCACATTGGTTTGTGCATCCCGCACCTCCGCGACTTGGAACCAATATGAAGTATTATAGATGGCTTCCCCATTCACTGTAAGCCACGTACCCGCCTCGCGCAGTGCATCAATCTCAGGCTGGGGAATAGATCCATCAGCGCGGGGTCCGACGTTCAGAAGAAGATTGCCATTCTTGCTGGCCATATCCACCAGACTCTGAACTAGCGTAGTTGCGTTCATGTACTCCTCATCAGGCGTTGCACGATTGTAACCGTAGCTGTATGGGTCCATACCCATATTACTTTCCCATTTCCTGCGCTGCGCAGTCGAGAATGTCGCATACTCTGGCGTGTCGAAGTCATTGACCACCGCCGTCCCACAACGGGAATTGATCGCTACGTCGCGATTTTGAGTGCGTGCCCAGTTCCACCAGCGCTCTGCAAACTCGGCTGTACCATTTGATGCGCCGGCGTCGCACCAGAGCATATCTGTCTCATACTCAAAGGCCAGAATGTCCATCTGCGGTGTCATGACATCAGTAATGAAGTCATCGACTGGTATGTAACCCGTGTATGGCTCCGTCAGATTGGTGAACGGGTTCCGCGCGATGATGCCAGGATGTGTTGTGCCGCCAGGGTTTTCTGGTCCATACTGTGCGAAACCATATTTCCCCCACGCGGGGTTGAACCATTCAGGCAGGCTGAAGTACGTACTTCGCTTCAGATCAGGGTGATGCATCTTTGCAGCATCAAATAGTTCCCTGACGACATCCATTTTTGGTCCATAATGCAGACTCGTGCGATTTGTCGTCTTACCTGCATCGAACAGCGCGAAGCCATCGTGATGCTTCGTCGTTACCACGAAGTATTTCGCACCCGAGTCCGCGATGAGATCGACCCACTCCTTCGGATCATATCGCGAGGCCGTGAAATTGTCGAAAAAGTCGTCATAGTTGAGATCAGCACCGTACGTACGTAGTCGATAGTCTCTGAACCCAGACTTATCGCCCTCAGGGTGTGTCGTATACCACCAGAACCACTCCGCATACGACTCGTGTGGCGTGGAGTTGCCCCAGGCCGGGACGGAGTAAGGACCCCAATGGATGAAGATACCAAATTTGGCATCGTCAAACCACTGCGGCGCCTCGTGCGCCGCCAGGTTGTCGCTAGTCCAATCCTCCAGCCCAAATTCCAGCTCATCAAATGAATGCTTTGTGGTAATGTTGTTGTATTCCATGGAAACATCGGCGGAGCACTTTCCAGATCCCACCACGGATATTTGTACACGTTTCTGGTCGCCAGGGCAGAGTCTTGTGACGTGTCCGGGCGAGAGGGTGGAAACTCCCTCCCCTTCAATGGACACCTTTAACCCATGCCCGTGCACACATTCAGAGCCTGCATTATTTATAAGGACTTCGACGATCTGAGCTTCGACGATCTGAGCTTTGACCTCCTGGTTCCCAGTCCACTTTTGCGTTGGTCTTACACCCTGAACCCCCACGTTCGATTCATCATTATGTTCCCAAAGTGAAGCGGCAAACAGATGTATCCGACCTTCGGTAGCGTTTGTGGTATCGGGCAGCGTGAAACTCGCCAATTCTTTGTTGGGACTCAGAGCCGCTTCCAGCTCGAAGATGTGGCTGCTGTTGAAATTTGTTGCATTGCCCGTGTAAAACCTGTCATATACAAGCTCGCCCCTGTTGATGCCGAGGAAGGCCCACCATGGCTCACTTCGTAACTCCGCGATTGAACTGTCAGGGCAAGGTCAACATGATTCGCTCATGGTGTAGGATGAAGTACGTACGTCGACCCATCGCTGTATGTGAAGGTGAGATTACCGAGTATCGTCTTCTTTCTGGTGTCGCTGGCATGTAGTAATGACAGCGCGAATGCACGTCTGGGATTTGCAAGGGAGATCGTCTGCCCTCCGCAGATGATGTTGTCTAGTGTAGAGAAACCACGATAGCCAGGCATTAGGTATTCGATCCCCGAGCTCGAGATGAACGTTCCATTGCCGATTGGGTGCGACTCGGCTGCTGGGTAAGACTCGTTCAATGAATTGAAGGACGCTTCGCCCGGGTAGGTGCCGAAAGCTTGGTTGTTGAAGTATGCATCTAGCTCAACCTGTACAGATCGAGCAGCGACGCGATGAATAGTGCAAGCTGTCCCTACGAGCAACCATACCCGCATGTTGGCGGTTTTTCCGGGTTCGTGGAGAGCGTAGTTGGTATCGAGACATGGCGACAACAACCCTTTGAAGCGATGATCGCGATGACACCTGATAAGGACCGATACTTCGGTTGAACGTTACCGCGAGCGCTGAACGCAGATCTGTGTCTTTCCGGACCTAGTGCATACAACGTAAAAGTCGGTTGCATTCTTCCGAGGTCGTACTGAGGCTCTATAAGCCACATAGCGTGCGGAGACATTTTGGGTCGACAAGTTCCCTGCCCCGCTCGATAGGTTAACCCCGCGGCTGAATTGAGCCGCGCATGATGCATAGCTGTAGGTCGTGCCCAAATGCTACCTTTGCTAATAACGCTCTAGACATTGCATTCCTCGTGTTTGCAAACTATTTTCAGTTCCTTCATGTCTTCATTGTTTTGGTAGAGGTGACGTTTAATACCTGAGAGGAGTCTGGGTTAGAAACTCCATTGCTTAGGTATGTGTAGTAAAAGGACTCCTCATCGTCGGACTTCTGTCCGTTCTCATATATTTCTGATGCTCTGGAATAGTTGAACAGCTACGAGGCTCGTTCCTCCTCGAATTCTAGAACTAAGCAAATCTTCTAGAGCGAGCTCTCTTCTAGTTTATAGCTAATTACTAT
>AJMS01010251.1:0-16854 GCA_000263175.2 Phaeosphaeriaceae sp. UM 1110
CGGCGGTGATCAGGTAGTAGTCGTCAGCAATCTTCTTGACGGCCTCATCCGAGCAGTAGTGGCCAACGAAGGTCCTGCAGCTCACAGCGGTGATCAACTGACGGAACTCCTGCATCCATGGGACGTGCTTGCCCTTGTTCTCGACCTGAGAGAGGTTGACCCACTCCTCGAAGTAGCGGTTGTAAATCTCCTCCTGTCCGGGCAAGTACTGTTCGAGTGCCTGGCGGGTGAAGAGGCTGTTGAGGCCCTTGCGGTAGTCTACGTGGGCACGGCCGTCAAGGAAGACCCAGTTCTCGGGGCGGAGGAGCTTGTAGGCGGCATCGACGACGCAGGGCTTGACGAATGCGGGCGAGTTGAAGATCTTGCGGGCCATATCGCGGGTCGAGGCAATGACAACGAATCTGGGTTTTAGATGAGCATGCAGATCGTGTACAGCGACGGGTAAAGGGGCCATACTTGTGAAAGACGGAGACACAGCTGAGAGCACCAGAGTCCCATTTTGCGTGGTACTTCTTGAAATCGGGGTTGACAGACTCGAGGAATGGCCCAATGAAGGGTGCCTTCCACGCAGGCCCAGCGATAGAACCCTTGCGCCAGATGTACATTACTGCGCAAGTCAGTGATGGTCGGCGCATAGCGGAGGATTTCCATACCTTGATCATAGGTAACAGCGAGAACCAGAAGCGTGATAAGCAGTCGCCAGACAGTGAAGCCATTGAGGATGGTCGAGATTACGCTGTTGGTGTCGAGGTGTGCGACCATGTGGGCGACTTTGGCGTCCGCGGTGGGCGAGACAAAGCTCGCGTTGACGGCCATGGTGACAGGACTCTAGCAGGGAACTGGGCGCGAGAAGTGAAGGACTGCAGAAGAAAGCGCGAAGGTCGCGAAGGAAGAGAAACGTCGGACAGGCGGGTGTTGAACGAAAAGGGACTTCTGGTGCTTCTTTAATTAAATGTCATTGGGTGATGATTGGCCACAGAAAGGTGACCTGAAGAGGCCTGGTCTCCGAATCTGTTAGTGGCTTGGCAGTGCAGGGACGTCAGGCACGATCAGGGGAGTGGAATCACAGTGACGAGATTGATTGAACTATTAGTAGCTGGCACACATAATATAGCTGTAAAGCCCCTGGGACCCTTGACGCGAGCCTCCAGCACCTTGTTCACTTTTCCTCCAAACTCTCCTAGTCTGAAGCCTCAGGCATAGCCGCCACCTCTGAGCAGCGGTTACATAGTAAGGCCTCTGGGGAGCTGAAGCCACGGGTCCAGTGATCTGGCGAGCGCTCGCTGCAACGGGCGAACTCGCAGACTTTGACCGGCGGGTCGCGCAGCTCCAGCTGCTCGATGAGAGCGGTCCGATGAATGGCCAGTCTCCCTATCAGTTCCGATTTTTTAGGTCGTCTCGTGTAGCCCCTCATGGCATCATTCTGGACGTTTTGCTTGTTGTTGTACATTTCTTGCATCCAGTACAGCCACCGTGCTACCTTGGGTTTGCTGAACAATAAGGGAACATCCCGCGGATCCTGAGCTGCATGCTCTCTAGCCAGCTCCTGGACGTCTAGGTGGGCCCAGGCATATTCAAACCGAGTCTTGAAAACGGACGGGTAGTAGGTACTGAAGATCTGCGGCATGAAACAAGTCATTGAGAATTCCACGCCAGGGAAGTCTTCCACTAGCTCAGCCCATGTACGATTATCTGTCGTCAGAGTATCCAGACCCGCAAATACAAAGAGCACTTGCAAAGGGGATCCAGTCTTCAGCTCCTGGGCAGCCTTGATGATCTCAATCGTATCCTGCCTTGTGTCTGAATGGCCAGCACGAACGTCAAAGATAGTTGCATTGGATGACTCTAGACCCAGGAGGAAAGGTGCCCACGCTGGCACCAGATCGCCGTCAATAGCACTGAGCTCCCCTGCATCCTGAATTTCTTGGTGCTGCATCCTGTGTTGATTGAAGATCGCTTGCCAGATGTTGTATAGGCTCCTGGTATGGCCAACAGCTTCAGCACGTTTATCCTGGAAAGTCACACCTGAGCCAGGCATACTGCTCTTTCGGAACGCTGGCAAGACCACATCGTATGAGCGTAATATATCATCAGCATCACTGTAGACGTGTGTGTCAGTGCCCCACAGTTCCCTAACAACGTCTGGGACATTGTAGTTGGATGCCGTATTAAGCCTGATAGGGTTGGCTTTGGCGCTCCATGAGATCCCACTGGTCGTCTTGTGATCCGGGTGAAGCTCCTGGACGAAACGTCTAGTATTCGCAGATTTCGATATTGACATCAAAGTGTGGATTTTAGGTGGAAGCGAATGTAGAGCCATTGCTCGAGTATTAGCCAGGTCTCGCAGTGTGTGTGGTGACAAGCCGTCTGGATAACCCCCCAGGATTGCGATCATGATATTGGAGTTTGAAGCAGCGTTCGCCGATGTCTGGATGAGCAGGTCCTGGCTGTCGAACCATACGTCAGAAGCTGGGTCTTGATACTCAGCGGTCGGGTTTTTGCGCTTCCTCTTCTTCCCGACCTTGGGCTTCTCCTCCTTGGATGTGACCAGCGCACAATTACCCCCAGGCGAAGGATGTCCAGATGCAGCGTTCGCCGCTGTCTGTCTGAGCAGGTCCTGGCTGTCCAACCCTACGTCAGAAGCTGGCTCTTGACACTCAGCGGTTGGGTCTTTGCGTTTCCTCTTCTTCACGACCTTGGGCTTCTTCTCCTTGGATGTGACCGGCGCACGGTTACCCCCAAGCGAAGGATGTCCAGATGCAGCATTCTGGATGTCCAGAGCGCTACGATTCGTCTCGCCTTGGTGATTGTTTGCATTCGACGGCCCATCAACCCCTTCAAGTGCATAACGTATTTCTACAACGTACGTGCAGCGCAGGTCATTTCCAAGCATGCCAGTGTCATCCACCTCTGGAATACTTTGCTTGCGGAGGAGCAATCTGGCGGCCCAGCAAACCAAGACCCCGCAGTCGTGGGCAGCTTGGCTGACTGTACGCATCTGCTGGACGTCCGTAGGCCATTGACCGTGAAACGGCTGATGATATAGCCCGAGAAGCTCGATGAATGGTTTGAGGACTGGGGTATGGAGCCAGGTTGGACCATGCCGTGGGCTGGAGGAATCCAGTATGGAGACCTGAAATGTCCCATCCTCAGCGACGACTGCCACCACTAGAACCCAGTGTGTATTCGTGGGGTTCCATGGGAAAATGACGGTCCGCGCTTGAGGCTTCATGACGGGTCGATAACGTTGCTGAGGCCCTTCGCCGATGAGAGTGGCAATTTTGTCTAGTACGGCCTTGTTGACAGTCTCAGGGGTCTCCGAGGAGGTACCAATATTGATAGTCTGGGCATACAATCGACAGTGTGTTGGTATGTAGTCAACATCCTGATCTGCGTCTGAGGTCATGAGAATCCAGTCAATAATGTTGCCATCGATCCAGGCTCCAGATCTTGCAAGCTGATAGATGGCGTCCCAAAAGAGTGGCACAGGCTGGTCGTTCAAGTGCATCAATGGAAGAGGAAACTTGCTATCTGATGCTTCGTACTCGGCTTTGACTCTTCTGAGGATAAAGGCTAGATGGCTAGCCAGCCCATTGGTGCCTGAATCTGCCTCCAGCGACGCAAGCAGCGTGCTATACGCTGCTAGGGTCGAGGTTCTGACTTTCTGGATCGCCGCTGCTTCTGATGGTGCAATTGGCGCTTCGAGATCAACAAGGTCTCTGACAGGTATCATGTTGGTCGGCTCCAGCTGGATTCCATGGCTTTCCAGCTTGGAATTGATCATTGCGAATAACGTCTGGGCGACTTCGACCTCACGTCCGGTGTGGAGGATGTCGTCCAAATCAATCGTAACTATGCGGCTCCTCTGGGCAGTGTCGTCTGGCCAGTCATCATCGAATCCTGGAGCATCTGGTTCTGACTCTTCTGAGAATTGAAGCGTGATCGCCTCCTCTGAAGCATCAGCAGCAGGCACATTCGGTGACGTGGCTGCAGGCCTGGTGGCTGGAACCACAGTCGCTGGCGGAGTTCTTGCAGCCGCTGGGCCGCACGGTGTCTTGGGTTCCTGTGATGGAGCCTCTGAGCGCTTTGCATCGAATGCCAGTTTGGCATCCTTGTACGATTTCGTAACCTGGAAGTCCTTCGCGCACTCCTTCTTAAGTCGTGTCACGGGCTCCCAGTACGGGTTCGCCAACAATGCTCGAATCACACGGTCCTCTTCTCTGTTTCTCCAGCCGTACGGCGCCATGACGAGTGTGGTGGTTGCTGGTTGGACGCATCGAAGTCGAAATAAGGTGGTTTTAGCGTGACTTCCATTATGGTTCAGCGTGACTTCCCCCAGGATGGTTCAGCTCACACACGAACACAGAAACACTGACCACCTTCACGACACTCCAGCGATGATTACATACTGAACAGACTGGTAGGCCGTTAGCTGACTGGAGGGCCACTTTGACTGGAGACTGGAAAACTGGGAGACTGGAGACTGGGAGACTGAACAACGAGCAGACTGGAACGGACGAATTCTGGAAGGCCGAACTGGAAAGGCATTGAAGAGGCACGCAACAAGCTTACAGGAAACTGGGCCAGGACGACCGGATGGACCACAGCCTGGAAGGCAATGCACTGGATGCCCCCGAACTGGATGCCTTCGGCCTCGATCTGGATGGCCTCAAATTGGACGGCCTCAAACTGAATGGGCTCGAGCTGGACAGCCTCGAATTGGATGGCCTCGAACTGGACCAGGACGGCCGGATGGACCACAGTCTGGAAGGCAATGCACTGGATGCCTTCGGCCTCGAACTGGATGGCCTCGAACTGGATGGCCTCGAACTGGATGGCGATGCACCCGGCGACTGCGACATATTCTGTCATGAAGGAGGAAGGCCACAATCTAGGAGACCTTGAACAAGCTGTCGGCGAGCCAAATCCCCATGGAATGGCAGGCTATAGCCTGGAAGGCCATGCCGATGCATTGGAGCGACATATCTATTTGGAGACATGGACGGCCATCTCCTGGAAGGCCTACATCGTCCGTTGGAAGGCATAGCCTGGAAGACCAAGTACGATGTAGTGAAGGTGGTATCATCGAAGTTTGTAAGTTGTGTGAAGAGCAGCCTCAGCTTACCCTTTCCAGTTTAGTCGCGTTACCAGGCTTATGACGCACTGCCCCTGCCCTATCACAATCGAGTAAGGCCGACACGAACACCATGTCCACTATGGACGCGTCCCAAAGAGCTTGAATAGTCGCGAACAGCCGACACATTCGCCATGGAGGAACAGACAGCGCCCTCATCGCCGTCCTCAGAAGAGAGGGAGAGCAGTTCAGACACAGCATCACAGCAGCCGACTGAGGCTGCCGACCCAGAAGCTTCTCGAGCACAAGAGACACCTCAGACACAAGCAGAGATGCCACCGCCGCCTACACCATCAACGCCTACATTGAATCTTCCCAACGTATCCGATGCGCCGCGCACCTCAGAGCAGATCTTCGACCACCGATCGTCGCAGAACCGACCCCGGACAGACTCGCAGTCCACCGTAGCCACCACCGCCACGCGCTCCTCCACCCGCAGCTCCCTCGTGTTCGTTATTGCTGCCCTCGAGACAATCGCTGCGTCAAAAGATGCCAGGAAGAACAAGAAGCTTGGCGACACGACTGCCGCCGCGTTGGCTGCTATCAAGGCAGAGGGCGACCCGGCGCGCATCAACCCCGAGATCCTCTTCACGCCCCTCCAGCTGGCTTCAGAGGCGCCAAATGTCCCTCTGTCTATCACTGCGCTAGACTGCATCGGCAAGCTCATCAGCTACTCATACTTCTCCGTACCCTCCGAACCCCAAGCCGACAACACCGAAGTCCCGCCGTTGATCGAGCGCGCCATAGACACAATATGCGATTGCTTTCAAGGCGAGGCTACGCACCCCGATGTACAGCTGCAGATTGTCAAGTCGCTGTTGGCGGCTATTCTGAATGACAAGATTGTGGTACACGGAGCTGGTTTGCTCAAGGCAGTGCGGTTGACGTACAACATCTTCCTCTTGTCCAAGTCTAGTGCCAATCAGCAGGTTGCGCAGGGCGCCCTCACGCAGATGGTTGGCACTGTTTTTGAGCGTGTCAAGGCAAGATTGGCCGTGAAGGAGGCTCGCTTAAACTTGTCACACGTATCCTTGAACGAGAAAGACAGGTCCGAAGAAAGCGTTCCACAAAATGGCGACGACAGCAATGGCATGGATAGTGCAGAAGCGAATGGCGAGGACGGAAGCGAAGAGTACGAGGCAGACCAAGCCGAGCCCAGCGACAAGGCGGTGGATATGCACGTTGGTCCCAAGATTACCTTACAGAGCTTCGAGAACAACATGAGTTTCAACGACGACCGGATACACGACAATGCCCCGACGCTCGTTACACGAATAAAAGGCAAGCCTAGCTCGAGACAAGTGTCTGGCGCCGACACATCGCCCAATCCGCAAAGCGAAAGCGCACCAACCGAAGAAGAAGAAGAGGATGAAATTTTTGTCAAGGACGCATACCTTGTCTTCAGAGCCATGTGCCGGCTGAGCACAAAGAGTCTGTCTGTCGATCACGCCCAAGACGTGCGATCACAGGGTATGAGATCAAAACTTCTTTCCTTGCACATGATCCATACCATCTTATTCAACAACATTGCCGTTTTCATGTCACCCTACGCCACTATCCGGAGTGGAAGTGGTGACGAGCCCACAACTTTTATCCAGGCCATCAAGCAGTATCTGTGCTTGAGCTTGAGCAGAAATGGTGCTAGCTCCGTCAAGCAGGTGTTTGAGGTCGCATGTGAGATTTTCTGGCAAATGCTCAAGTACCTGCGAGTGGCGCTCAAGAAAGAAGTCGAGGTATTCTTGAAGGAGATCTACTTGACTACACTAGACAAGCGCAGTGCCCCTCCATTCCAGAAGCAGTATGTTCTGACTATCTTTGGAAGACTTGCCGCAGATCCTCGAGCACTAGTAGAAGTCTACTTGAACTACGACTGTGACCGCACTGCACTGGACAACATGTATCAACGCGTTGTGGAGCATTTGTCCAAGATCTCGAGTGCTCAAGTCGCTATCACACCTATGCAGCAGCAAGCATACCAAGACCAGCGCGAAAAGCAGGCGCGGCAAATGGACTGGCAGACCCGCGGAACCATGCCTCCTTCACTTACTACAGTGTCAATGAACTCGTCACATGAAGCTGAGCATGCATTCCCCCAAGAATACGCTATGAAGCAAGAATCGCTCGAGGCTTTGGTAGAGATACTGAGATCCTTGGTCAATTGGGCACAGCAGGCACTACCAGAGAGCGCAAAGCCTTCCAATCTGGATCTCAGGGCATCGGTGGACGATCTCCGCGTGTCCACGGATACTAGGAACGTCTCGGAATCTCCACATGTCGGAATTGATTCGGGTACTGTCACACCACTTGCCGAAGATGACTATAGCCAGCTGGAAAAAGCCAAGCACAGGAAGATTGCCCTCACCAATGCGTTGAAGCAATTCAACTACAAGCCAAAGCGTGGTCTGAAGGCTTTGATTGCTGAAGGGTTCATTCCCTCGAATGCGCCAGAAGACGTTGCCAAGTTTCTTCTTGACAACGAGCAGCTGGATAAAACGGCTTTGGGAGAGTTCCTTGGTGAGGGTGACGCAGACAACATTGCCATCATGCACGCTTTTGTGGACCTCATGGACTTCACCAAAACGCGATTCACTGACGCTTTGAGGCGATTTTTGCAGAGTTTCCGTCTACCTGGCGAGGCTCAGAAGATCGATCGCTTTATGCTGAAGTTTGCAGAACGGTACATCACAGGCAACCCCAACGCATACGCCAATGCCGACACCGCATACGTGCTGTCCTACTCCGTCATCATGTTGAACGTCGACCAACACAGCAAGAAAATGAAAGGACCACGCATGACACCAGAGGACTTCATCAAGAACAATCGCGGAATCAACGACAACGCTGACTTGCCAGAGGAATATCTGCGCGGTATTTTCGACGAGATCTCGAACAATGAAATCGTTTTGAACACCGAGCAAGAGGCTGCAGCCGACAAGGGACTCCTCACTCAACAGCCAACAGGAGGGCTGGCGACCATTGGTCAGGTTTTGACTGGTGGCGCTCGAGATCTTCAACGAGAGGCCATTGTGCAAGCGTCCGAGGCGATGGCGAACAAGACCGAGCAGCTCTACAAGCAGCTTTTACGAGCCCAAAGAAGGACAGCAGCCACCCTTCCAGTCTCCAAATTCATCCCAGCATCATCCTCAAAACACATCGGACCAATGTTCGAGGTGACATGGATGCCAATTCTAACAGCATTGTCTAGCCAAGTGCAAGACCACAACATCGAAATTGTGCGATTATGCATCGAGGGAATCAAGCTAGCGATTCGCATCTCCTGCCTCTTCGACCTTGAAAGCTCACGGCAGGCATTTGTCGCCTTCCTTGCCCGCTTCACCAATCTGTACAATCTGAGCGAGATGACAGCCAAGAATATGGAGGCTTTGAAGACTTTGATTGAGATCGCGCATACTGAAGGCAACCTGCTGCGGGAGTCTTGGCGAGAGATTCTGACGTGTGTTTCTCAACTTGACCGCTTCCAACTGATCTCCGCCGGCATTGACGAACGCGCGGTACCCGATGTCCTCAAAACGACTTCGGGCACGCCGCAATCCCGTAAGACTCTCAATGCACCAACAAACCGACGGCGACCGACCTCACAAGGGAGCAACATGAACTTCCGAGCAGAGGTCGCAGAGGAGAGCCGGTCGACAGACATTGTAAGAGGTGTCGATCGTATCTTCACGAACAGCGCGAATCTGTCGGGAGAAGCCATTGTGGACTTTGTCAAAGCTCTGACGCAAGTCAGTTGGCAAGAGATCCAGTCCTCGGGGCAAAGCGAATCGCCGCGCACGTACAGTCTGCAAAAGCTAGTTGAGATCAGCGGCTACAACATGACCCGTGTGCGATTCGAGTGGACGAATATATGGCAGGTCCTTGGCGCTCACTTCAACGAGGTCGGCTGTCATACCAACACAAATGTGGTGTATTTTGCGCTCAACTCTCTACGACAGCTGTCCATGAAGTTTATGGAAATCGAAGAGCTTCCAGGTTTCAAGTTCCAAAAGGACTTCTTGAAGCCGTTTGAGCATATCATCAACAATGCAAGCGTCGTCGCGGTCAAGGATATGGTGCTGCGTTGCTTGATTCAGATGATACAAGCCCGCGGCGAGAACATCCGATCTGGGTGGAAGACTATGTTCGGTGTCTTCACCGTGGCTGCACGAGAGCCCTATGGTAAGTTCCTACAATCGTTTCACAAAGTCGGAGTACCTCTAACACACAACAGAGGGTATTGTCAACCTTGCATTCGAGAATGTGACGCAAGTATACAACACTCGCTTTGGAGTTGTCATCTCACAAGCCGCCTTTGCCGACTTGATTGTCTGCCTGACAGAGTTCTCCAAGAACTACAAATTCCAGAAGAAGTCGCTACAGGCGATTGAACTTCTCAAGTCATCGGTGCCGAAGATGCTGCGAACACCAGAGTGCTCGTTGTCAGCTCGTGCTGGCTTCCTCAAGGGTTCAGAACCTGGCTCTTCAATACCGAAGCAGCCCAGTCGTCAGACCCAAGAGGAGCAATTCTGGTTCCCTGTACTTTTCGCTTTCCACGATGTTTTGATGACTGGCGAAGATCTTGAGGTCCGCTCGAGAGCACTAAGCTACCTTTTCGATACCCTCATCGGCTATGGTGGAGACTTCCCAAGAGCATTCTGGGACATGTTGTGGCGCCAGCTGCTGTATCCCATCTTCATGGTTCTCAAATCGAAGTCTGAGATGACCAAGGTGCTCAACCACGAAGAGTTATCTGTCTGGCTGTCGACAACCATGATCCAAGCATTACGGAACATGGTCAAGCTCTTCACTCACTTCTTCGAGTCACTTGAGTACATGCTTGACCGCTTCTTGGATCTACTGGCCCTCTGCATCTGTCAGGAGAACGACACACTGGCTCGCATAGGTAGCAACTGTCTGCAGCAACTCATCCTGCAAAATGTGCAAAAGTTCGGTCCTACCCACTGGAACCAGATCGTCAACGCCTTCGTCGAGCTCTTCCAAAGAACAGAAGCCACTGCTCTCTTCTCTGCTGCGACAAGCGGCTCCGCACAAAACACACCAATGAACGGCTCCCACGAACATCCAGAAGCGCAAGCACCATCAGCCAGCGCAACACCAGACGAGGCCTCGCTGCGAACGCCCACCCAAGAATCACACACCGAAAACGCCCTCGGCATCCATGGCCTCGCCGCCCCTCGCCGTCCATCCCTCGTCACATCCGACGCCTCCAGCACCGCCGACGCGCGCATGCCCTCTCCTCTCCCTAAACGCTCCACCCAAGAACTCGAAGACTACCGCCCCGAGACCGCCGACCTGCAACAACCGCCCGTCGTGGTAACAGCCGCGCGGCGCCGCTTCTTCAACCAGATCATCACGAAGTGCGTGCTGCAGCTCCTCATGATCGAGACGGTACAAGAGCTCTTCACCAATCTCGCCGTTTACGAGAAGATTCCCTCCAACGACCTGCTCGCGCTCATGGCTGTGCTCAAAAAGTCTTACCACTTCGCCAAGCGATTTAATGCGAATCGCGAGCTGAGGAGTAGGTTGTTTAGAGAAGGATTCATGAAGCAGCCCCCCAATCTGCTGAAGCAGGAAAGTGGGTCCGCGAGCGTGTATGTGAGTATCTTGTTCAGGATGTATCATGATACTTCGACGGATCGCGCTGCGTCTCGAAAGGATACAGAAGCGGCGTTGTTGCCTCTCTGCTCCGACATCCTCGCATCATATATCGATCTCGACGAGGAAACCCAGCAGCGGAACATCGTCACATGGCGGCCTGTCGTCGTCACGGTGCTTGATGGCTACGCGACTTTCCCCGAGGAAGAGTTCGATCGAAATGTAGAGACCTTTGCGCCGTTGGTTGTTGGCTTGCTGGGCACAGAGATGGCGTCAGATGTGCAGAGGAGTGTGCAGGCGCTGGTTATGCGCATATTTGAGAGGAAGATGGGGACGAGCAGGGAAGGGATCAAGATGATGGAGGGGAAGGGGAGGAGTCCGCGCGGGAGCTTTGTTGGGGGGTCGAGTCCGGTTATGAGGAGGGGGAGTGGGGGAATGAAATGAGAAGGGGAGAGGTAGATAAATGTAGCTATGAATTGAGTCGCTGCAGACGTGGTGTTTGTAGAATTATACTCTTTTCGATCTTGGACATGCTTGTTGCGGGAAGTGGATTGGAAAGTCAAACATGGGGTTCTAATGGCGATGGCTCCGAAGCGAGACACTACAGGTGGAAGAATGCATAATTGCCAAGTACACAAGTAGAGCCTGAGGTATTAAGCAGAGGTGCAAATCGCTCACTGTCTTGATACACTTCGGCTCTCAATAGTCGTACAGTGTGCATCCTTGCAAATGACAAGATCTCAGACATTCGAGACAACGCCTTGCAGTACCTCACTGGGCGATTGAAAGACTTTTATACGAATGTTTATTATCTTGTACGAAAGAACTAGTAATGAGTGATGTACCGCGCAGGCCGTATCGTAATGCACCAGCCATATATCAGCGTGGAGCGGGTATCAAACAAACAAGAGGAGCATAGCTGTCTAATGTAATCACCTGCATTACCTCACTGAGGTCAATAAGTGATGCTAGTAGAGCTACCAATCTTTGTAGTACTCTGGGAAGGATTGTCGATACACGGGACGGTGCACCAGCAAATGCCAGCTCATTCGTAAGTTTGCTAGATGGATTCCATAACAGGGGACGTGAAATGATAACTAGAGCGCTGTCACCAAATAGTGTCGTGACAAACATGCGATGGACGAATACGATCGAAATCCACAGCGATTGGCTGGGTACCTGATCTACTATGTAAATCAACGGCGCGTGTTGCGGGTATCTGAGACACGACATCATCAAGCGCGCGATGAGGCACAGCAGAAAGATGATATCAAACTTCAAATCCCATGCATTTCACGACAATCACCCACTATGCGATGCGCTTCGTGCGTGCAGTATGCGAACCCTGAGGGTCGATGATCATCGCACTCGTATTTACCGTACTTGCAGATTCATTGCTTGGGATTGACAGGGGTCCGTGGAGGTCACGAGATTATTTCCGGTGGACTTGCGCGGGCACAGACACGCCTTATTGTTGTCGCACTACCTCATGACAGGATCAGACCACTCTTGTCCATATTACGTCTTTTGTACAGTGCTCAAACGGTCTACGTACATCCAGCCACGAAGAACACCTTGTCGTTGAAGCCTTCCGCCACCAACGCGACTACGGTAGGGTTCCGCAAGGCCCGGTTGCCAGGGGCTGCATACGGACCAGCCCACCATTGGGAGGAAAGTGTTTCCAGGCGACGCAAGCGTGAGCTGTGTAGTTTGTGTTGTGGACATACAAGGTATCAGCTACTACACGTTCACAGATCAGGAGCAGGGGTTTTACATGCAATACAATTGTAATTGGTAGTAAATGAAAGGTGTATCTAAGAAATGAAGAACCAGTCGTGAAAAGAAATCTGCTGATGAAGCTATCGCTTCATCTCGTGAGGAAAAATGCAAGGTAGTCATCAGTCGTCAAAAAGCAAATCGTTAGGCCCCTGGACGCCCAAAAGCAGCCCAAGCAGCTCAAGCAGAACCCCCAGCCTCCGGCTTCCCCCAGCCCCAATCAGACATAGTTCCTCAATCACTCAATTCATGGCCAGCAACCGTTTTCGTACTCTTTTTTGTCTGCTGATGATTTGGAGCAGGGACCCCTGCCGCCTTCTTGCCGGCTGGAGCTCCACCAGAAGATCCTCCTCCTGATGCTCCAGCTGCCTTCTTCGCATCTACAGCACCCTTCGCGGGCGTGTTTCCAGCACCTTTCTTCGCTGGCTTCTCAGCAGGCGTCTCCAGATGCCTCGCTGGAGTAGCTGCCGTAGTCTCCGTTTTCTTCGGTTTCTTCGGTGGCGGAACGTCTTCGGCCTCTGACTCTTCATCTTCCGTAGTTGGTGTGTCCTGGCGATCCTGACGTGATGCCACAGGAGAATATATCTCCGGGTGCTCAGGAGCATTGTAGTGGATGCTGGTGTATGGCTCCATTGGGATGCTTTTAAGCAGGACCTCCTAAACAGAATGTCAGCAAATATGTTCTCCTGAAAGCTCCAAAGTACGTACCTCAGCAGTCCAGAACGTCGGTTTCTTGGCCATGAGCGACGCTCCCAGCAGCAGCCATGTGCGTCGCTTGCTGGGTGCCCAGCTGGCTTTCACCTCGTAGAAGGCTGTTAGCTTCTCACGATAGCTCTGCTCGTCCAGGATATCCCTCCCAGTAGATAGACCCAATAGAGCGACGTCCAGCGCTACGCAGTACCATATCAACGGTACAGGAAATTGGTGGACAAGGGCGTCTGGGTCTTGGTCAAGGCAGATCCAAGTGGCTGTGTAGCACAACCCGAGTAAGCCCATCTTCTCATACCGGGTCAGACTGTTGATCTTCTGGATGCTGGCACGCTGATTAATTTGGCTCTCATGCAGCCGCTGCTGAATGCCAGGATGAAGTAAATGGAACGACGGGTCGCTCCAATAGCCGAGGACCGGCTTGATGCCGGTCGGGGGTGAATGCCTCGTCACTTCGCGCTTCTTCTTGTTGAAGTGCGCGAAGACTCCTGACCTCTTGTAGCCTTGCTGGACTAGACGTTCAGCCTGTCTGGCCAGCTGAAACTGTTCTTCAGTAAAGGGCGTTTCAAGCAGGTCGTGCTCTGGGTCGGTGTGCTGAACAAAACGGGCAGTCAGACGGAAGGGATACTTCTTCGAATCTATCTTGACAGTTGGGTCTAAGCCCAGTCGAATCTTGAGCTGGTTGACTTGGAACACGTTGAAGCCTTCTGGAGGATGGAACTCGGTCGAAGTCTCAGGCATTTCTCGATTGGCATCATACTCTGGCCAATGAAACTCCAGGGGTTGAAAGGCTTGTTCGCGCGAGATCAGGGGCTGGGCTGATGATGCCTGGCTGTTCTTTCCAAGGTTTGGAGGCCCAACAGCAACGCCCTCCTCAGTCTTCAACTTCTTACCCTGACGCTGACTCTGACCCTGGATGGTGAGCTTTTCGTCCTGGATCAGTTGCTTGCGCACCTGTTGGAGGATCCCCTCGCGAAAGTCTGCGTCTGACGAGGTTCCACGCTTGCCCTGGTCGATCATCTTTTGCTTCATGTCCTGATAGGCTTTGGTGGCCTTCTGGTTGTGGGTATTCTTTTTCTTGGGGTCGGCCTTCTCGTCTGGGACCCAGATTACGCCTTCAGGGGCCGGAAAAATTTCGAAAGTCTGCGAAGGAAGGAAGAACTTGAAGTTCTGAACGCCCTTCTTGATGAGAAGGTGCTTGGAGCATCCGCACCCGGCACACGTGAGCTTATCTCCAGCCATAAGGTACAGTCCCAGGAAATGACCCGCGCCGCACATCCAGGGTGGCATCATTCCGACATACTCTGGCTGGGAAGTGGCTGAAAGGGGAAGTTGGAACATCAGCAGCCAATCTGTTGGTGGGACTTCAACCACCATACGCGTGTGGCCGGCGCTTGCATCCTCAATTTTCCCGTTTTTCTTGACCTTGTACTGGGTGTCCGGGGCATAACCTTGCCAGCCAGCGAGAATCTTCGCGCTTCGCTCATCAAGAGTAAAAGGGCCGGCTGAGGTGCCAGGTCCCTTGGTGGACGATTTGGCCGCTTCCCCTGAGGCTCCAGCCGCTGTGTCTGAGGGCCCAGCCGCTGCGCCTGAGGGCTCAATGGTAGCAATCATGCCTTCCCGCATAGCTTTAGCGACGACCTTGCCAAGTGCGAACTTTGCTTCGACGATGGAATCTCTGCCGGTGATTGGTGCTTCAATATCCTTGAAATCGGTGGCTGAACGGCGGAGAAAATGCTGCGAGTCTGCTCGCTTTGTCCAGATCTCCTGCGCATAGTCTTCCAGCTCCTTCTTGGGAAAGCGATCTGGGCGAAAGACTGAAATGTATTGGAAGTCGTCCAGCGGAAGCGTTGGAAGTAGGAGAGGCGCACGCTTCAATCCAGTCAGCTGGAAGAAAGAGGCATACAGATCATTAGCCATGGCGGCTGCGGTAGTCCTGGACGTCTCCTGAACAACCTGGCAGAGGGCTTCGGTATCGGCCAGACGGGTCTTTGCTTCGTTGAGGTTCTTGGGCTGCTTGCCATCGACAATGGCGTCCAGGACGGCAGCCTGAAGGCCCGACAGGAACGAGTTGTTCTTGAGAGACGCGTTGATCAGCGTATAAATGGCCACGTTGTTGGACGTCCTTTGGGTTTCGAGCTGTTCCTGAAGGCGCTTTTCAGCAGCCTCGGCTGCTGCCTGCTGGTTCTTTTGTGCCGCCTGGAGGTCCAGTGTCGCGGTCTTCTTCTTTTCGTAGGCGGCACCCAGTTCCCTTATGTCCTCCTCTTGCTGGCGAACCCGAGCAATCAACTGCGACTTAGACATGCGGTCCAGGCTGTCGTTGGTATCGTCTCC
Source organism: Phaeosphaeriaceae sp. UM 1110 (assembly GCA_000263175.2). Lineage (NCBI taxonomy): Eukaryota > Fungi > Ascomycota > Dothideomycetes > Pleosporales > Phaeosphaeriaceae > Phaeosphaeriaceae sp. UM 1110. The sequence goes on from AJMS01010251.1 coordinate 15,566, forward strand.
TGCGGCTGGCTCCTCAGAGGCTTCTTTGGCTTCAGGTACGACGGTTGCAGCGCGCATTTGGTTCAGCTTCAGAATTTCCGCGGGATTGAAGATGGTTGGGTCGTATTCGTCACTGGAGGACTCGTCCTTTACCTGCTTCCTTTTCTGTCTCTTAGCCCTCGCCTTCGCAGGGTCTTCACCGCCAGATTCGTCGCCTTTGTGCTTCGGCATCGCGTCCTGGGCGCTCAGCGACTGTGGCTGGAGTGCGAGAGGTCTTGAGTGGTGCTTTGGGTGTTCAGTAGACGGTCCAGCACGCAGTACGTGCTCAGAAGAGTGTAGTAGAAGTGTGAGAGTGTAGGAGTGTAGGTTGGAGAGGTGGAGGAAGTCTAGTATTTAAGCATACAGGTAAAGGCGGTTGCAAAGTAGCGTGCTGCGCCGAGCTCTCTCACTTGAAGTCTGATTGACGACGGCGACGATGGCTGTGTATGTTCCTCCATATCTGTTGTTCTTTCTGCGACCTCGTCTGCCCGCGGTGGTGCGTCGGAGTCGGCCATGGTGGGTGTGTCGGCTACTCGCGACTATTCACGAGCTCTTTGGGATATTTCTGGGAGCACCTCGCAGTCAACGATTGGAGGGGTCCTGCACAGCGACCATTGCGGGAAGGAGCACAGAAAGAGAAGGCGCTCAGGGTCGCACTGTCCAGTATAATAGAAAGGGACAGATCCAGAGTGAATGTCGCAAAAGTCCAGCTCGTGCCTCAGATGACAAAGTGTCTTCGACATCAGCTCCTTACTCCAAGAGGCAACGTCACGCACCCCTGCACTCCCGCGCAGTTACGCCACAAAATGAGGCGCACCGGTCCGAAACCCAACCAGATGGCGGCAATCTTACGGCGGGCCTGGTCTTTTACATCTCTGCAACGAGTACAACAACGCACTTTCGTCACATCGGACGATTGTAAATTAAAGATGAGGTACTACAGGCATGTTTAGAAACACAACGACTTTTAGTTGAAATCATGCCATGGTACTCCACGCAGAGCCATGGTTACGTTGAGATGGTGGTGGTATCTCGCAGCACTAACGCGCCAGGACCCTTTTGGCTTGACACAGCGGCCGATCTCCAACAGCTCCTCTTCTGGGCTAAACTTTTCTGTTGAGCGACAACACTCCCATCATCAACCAACAACAGCTTCGTGCCGTGTGTGCACTGCTTCCGCTCACTCTCCAGCAGCCTGCACTCTACAGTCCCCAGGTCGCACCCTCCTCTGCTGCCACCCGTCGTGTAAAAATCAGCGCATCCCGACACAA
>AJMS01010250.1:0-16712 GCA_000263175.2 Phaeosphaeriaceae sp. UM 1110
TTGCACCTCAACAGATTTGTAGACTGACCGTGCGACAACCTTTTCTTGCCATGATTCGTTCGAACCACGTGCTACGAATATTGAATCGTACATCACTGACTGAGCATGGTTTCGTCCGAGCGGGTCCATGCTACTGCGAGATTCGTTCAAGCTTGTGGGTAGGAGCAGGATACTCAATCAAATGAGTATCGTCACTCTTCAACCCACGGGCGGTGGCCTGTGAACGACAACATGCGACCCAATAGGCGACGCCACTCTATTTCTGGTTTTGCAATCAATGGGCAGCCCGGCATGCGCTGTCAATCTTCCCTCTCGACAAGATCTTAGCTGCGACTGCCGATTCGGGGACCAGTAACAAGGTATCAATGCGCAAAAATAAGACTCGGGAAGGGCTATGAGATGCTCTGCATGTAGCTTCTGCTTATAATGAAATTGTGCATCTGCGAATCGTGATCTTTTGGTATGCAGATACACGAAACGGACGTGTGAGGATCGTGGGGGCTCAGTCACTGCCAAGACAACACAAGTACTTTAGGCTGACCGATGCATCATTCGATATCCAGGAGAACGGTTCTGAAAGATAAGAAGCGAAGTCGAGCTTCAGCTGAAATATGGGTTGTTGTGTGTTGGCATATTGGGTGTTTCTGGAAATGGAAGATCCGCACCTCGATCTACTACTTACAGATGATCGCATCATCTGGTCCTTATCATAGACTGTCTCGTGCGACAGGCATTCCCAGATCTGATCATAAGCCACATACCTCTCAGCTAAATAAAGTTTGGTTGACATGCTATGTGGCGAGGGGCCGCGCGATAAGGATTGTCGTTGGAGCCTATCACATGGCAGATCACGTCCGTAGACTACATAAGTGCCAATCAATGTTTCCGAAGCATTGGCGCAAATTTAGAGCCGCATCATTTCGTGGCTAATGCCGATAACATGTGTGGATGGACCATGTATGAGCTGAATCCTTAGGTTTTCTCTAGGGGTGTGAATGTTCCTTTTTATTTGCACTTTGACTTTGGACCCTCAACAAATTGTGACGAGCATGCCAAAATCACATTTCTCAGAATCCAATCGAAACTAGGCGAGAGGATATCTACCCTTGAGATTCTACACTTCCATTTGGGTGTCTCTAAGTGGTCTTGAATATGTATCTCGCGCCTAGGAGCTCGATATCCACTCTACTTACCTTATGCCTTCTCTTCATATATGTCGTCGATGCTCTTCGTGACATCTCGTTGTGTGGTCAATATGAGAATGTCACGGATCAATCGAACATCTACACTTGTCTGTCTTGAACCTCTCAACTGATTGATGTACAATCATATAAATCTACATGCTAATAATTTGTATAGTCAGCACGAATGTTTGGGGCATGGACGGCAGTGGAGCGTCTTGCATCAAAGTCTATGACAATGCAACTTCTTTGTCGTCAACCTGGTCTTGGAAAGCAAACGAAACACTTGTTCACGCTTATCCCAATGTCAACTACAATCCAATTCATCGAGAGCCGATTCTTCTATCGAACCTGTCATCACTCGAGGTCAAGGTTTCATGGTCCATGAAGCCTGAGTTCAGTACGTCTTCACATGGCTTGGACACGATTGGTCTATCAGCTGTGGATGCAAAAGCAAACGTGGCGATTGATGTGTTTCTCGACACGGATGTCAGCAGAGCGGTCAATACGACAGCACCACGATATGAAGTCATGGTCTGGCTCGCAAAGATTGGCACAATTCTGCCAATTGGAGTGACTGTAGACACGAACATCGAGAATCTACCAAAGCAAAAATTAGGGTCGCAAGAATTGTAAGTTTCCAATGAAGCGCGTGCCAGAGCAACATTGAGATTGCGCTAATCGACCTTCGGAATTCAGCACACTTTTTCAGGGACCGAACGACAATGGTCAGCACGTATTTTCGTGGGTTGCCAGCTCAAACCAGACGGTTTTCGAAGAGGATATATCTCCACTCATTCACTATCTATGGCGCAACGGCCTTGTACTTGCTGCGAACTATATTGGAGTTATTCAGATTGGAACAGAGCAGAAGCACGCAAGATCGAACGTTTCATTCTTTATGGGGGACTTTGCAATCAGTACTACAAAAGGAACACCAAAGATATCACAAGGCTCTACAAATATGAAAGCGAAGTTGATCGTGATTGTGTATATAGTAGGTATACTCGTATTTAATCTATGAAAGTCTACTTCATGTATAACCCGAGAATTTCTACTATTTAGACTTCATTCATTCTCTAATGGTATACATTATTCACTGGTAATTCTACATATGGTAACTAAGATTGAATATTATTTATAATGCTTTATCATCAAAGAGAATACTATATCTAAAGTTTGCTTCACTTACTCTAGATCCTACTACATAATGCCCTCTGCTAATTTATATAGACACTAAGCTGCTGCTGGTGTACATAGTAATTTTAGCCATCGAAACTCTCCTGTGTGCTCGGATAATAGCATGATTACTCGTGTGCTTAGTCTGTAAGAAAGTGGCCTGACATGTCCAAAACTTGTCCAAGACTTGCCGTCTTGAGTTTAGATGTACGCTACGATATCGATGTTTTCACGAGAATCAGCGTTCTCTACGTGCATCAAGCGGTTGTACTTCATATAATTGTGTTCGTATGCCGTTCGAAATTTTCGGGGCCAAAGTCAAGAAACTCAGGGTAGTCCTCAGGCTTTGGGTTATGATGGAACAATCTCCCACTGCCCCACATGTGCTTAAATGCACCGATTCTCCAATACGTGCCCTCTGTCGCATCGACCGTTTCGAGTATAGGCCCATGAACTTGCCTGAGCTCCACGGAGTAGTTATTGTCGACAATCTCTTGGTTATGCCCGGCCGCCTCTTCGGTTAGAGATAACGCGTCCACCGATTCAGTGGCCGTATCTTTGGACCAGGCTATTGGGAAGAATAAACAATCGCGCATGATTCTAAATCCGTCGGTCTTGTATCCTTTGTCGAACCACTCGTACTGGCGTCGGAGGTCATTCTCAAATCCATTCTTCCCTTGTCGCCTGTATCATTTGGACAGAATGGGGCCGCTCTTTCGAAGGTGGCCGGAGATTCTCAAATGGCCCCCAACGAGCTTACCGCATGTGTCGTGTCCCGCAGAAATGGTCGCGACGTCAATGATTTCGACAATCGATTGTCTACGTCCAAAATGCTCTACCGAGAACGAGATCTGTAGATTGATTGACGTCCACGACCACGACGGTGCCGCAGAATATCATCAAGAGTGGTATTTGACCAGGGAGAAGGGTAAATTTTACCTCGGTACTCTTTTGGACGGATGCCCTGATCATTGTAATGATCGGTATGTCGATGCCATAGAAGACTTGAAGGTGGGACATGTAGGAACGGGCCCGCATGGTAGTCAGTATGCCTGTAGTCTCGGAAGGCTCGCGAAAGTTCATGGAATGCAGGGAGATAGACTTCCTCAAAGGTCAAATTGCAGCTTGTACATTTCTCGCCGAGCTGTTGCCATTTCCAATGACCTGATCCGTGGGAGTGATCAAGTTCGGCGCCAGGAGCATGTGGATCGTGTTTAAGAATTGTTGTCAATCGAAATTTCCCGAAAGACGTATCGATTGATGCGAATCCCCCAGGAAGCATCTCACAAGCAGGCTTTTCACCACATTCTCGCCATATTTGTTTCCCAAAAAAAGACAGATCTGGGACTCAGAAGCCTTTCTTGAAAAACCCATGCCCGTGTCATTAGGAAGCTCTTCTCCAGCTCATTCTTGAAGCTCCAACGATACGCGAAGTAGTTGCCTTTGTGATCTGCTCGGTGCATCTTCAGACTGATCGAGGCGTGCTTTTTCACATCACCTTCTGTGGAAAAACCCCCCGACCATTGTCTAGATGCATTGTGCTGTCCGGGGGAGCCAATGTCCACAACCGTATTCCTGTAAATATGTCCCATCTTTGCGATTTCGCACTGAACATCGTCCACATCGTCGTAAAGGTTACAAAGAGCATCAATCCACAGATACTTGATACTGAGCGCTCGCACCATGGTTATGGTGTCTTGATAAACTGCGGGTAACGTCAAACTATCTATACCTTCCTCCATTGCTTTGAAGTTGCCGCGTAATAATTTTGGCATGCTGCTAATCATCCACCCGTGACTCAAGGTCGTGTACCGGGGATATGTTTCCATTTTCATGTCGGATGTGCACATCATTTTCACCGCTGTGTGTTATACTTCGATCAATCGGGCCGGATAAATCTCCAATGTCTTTTCGGTACCGATGTTGCATGTCTCGTGACTGGTAATGCAGTCCTGCAGCTATGCAACCATCTGCTCTTAATAGCGTTGATCTCGCGTGTTCAATGACTAAAATGGCGTCTGCATAGGGACTATGGAAGTGTCACGGTACCCGAATTGATCTAGGGCTTGTGCGGGCGAGCCATAGGATTCGACTGGAAGACGCTTGATCGGAGCTGTGTCACTGCAATTGATCCACATCGCGTGACATGGCTCTTCGAAGTGGAACGTTATGGACATTACCGGTTCGCAATCTCTTAGTGACTCGTCCTTGCTGATGTCTTCATCAATGATCGCGCGAGTAGGACAACCGGCACTTGCCGACTCGTTGATGGTCTGAATCTCACTCACCACGGGAGCCGTGTCGCGCATGTTCTGTGAAGGATTTATCAATAGAGCTCGGCAACTGGCACACGTGTAATTGGTATCAGTGTTCTGAGGTGTAGTTCGGGATGACGTGTTCAAGGCTTCATGAGACATGATCTTCAGTGGTCACAGGCTAGTTGACTCGATGTTGCTTAGTCTGTGAGCAGAGTGTTCGTAGGTAATCGTCCAGGCTGATAATTGTATCGAGCCTCCGGAGTCGGCTAATAGCAATGATGAATGTGATGGAACGCCCGCTGCAGCCTTCGGATGTGGCAACATATCTCGTTCTATTTCCAGCCTACATGTAGGGTACTACCCCGCTCCACGTGTCTTGTGCAGCTTCGTTCTATGCATGTTGCGCCCATAGTGTACGACAGCCGCGCAGGTTCCGTGGCTCGCCGAGACCGCTCTCTGTATGAGCATTGGAAGTTTTGATGAAAATTGAAGCACAGTGTCACACCAGCCTTCTACTTAGCGACCATGAACGAGATATCTTCGCGTGGGCTGCAGCAAAAGGGCCTCGTTGAAGCAATGGAACAACACAATGATGGTGGAAAGCTCATCTTACTAGTTGATCGCCGGAGCAATCCCTTGTCCACCATGCGATTGGTACTCGGCTCATCCGGGCCACTTATCGCCCCTTTGAAACGATCACGTACTCAACTACGATTGAATTATCTGGTCCCTCGAATCTAATCACGTCCAGGACTGTCTAAGGGAAAATCATCAATGAAACATGTTCATACCTCTACCGCACAAAACTTATCCAAAAATACCTACCTACTTCTCCTTCCACCCCCCTGTTTGTTTCGATTTCCCCTCTTCCTACCCCTGTTCTCCGCCCTCGCCTTTGCAACCCCCACTAGCAGGTTCTGGAAATCTGCCATGTGATCTTGGCTCAAACCCGCCAATCCACTCTTTTGTTGACCTCCATCCAGTCCCCTCATGAACGCTGCCAAACCCCTCTGCGCTGAATCGATTCCAATTCCACTGTCTCCGTTTTGCTGCTGCCACTGTTGCTGTTGCTGCTGCTGGCGCTGGCGCTGTGCATTTCTATTCTGGTGAGCGTTGTTGTTGCTTAGGGCGTGAGGTTTCTGATGCGCAAAATGACATTTTGGTTTGATGCACCTCCCCTTGTCGCGCTCATTCCAGCACTGTTTGGGGAACTGTGAATTTCCCTGGCTCTGGAAGTCGTCGTTGCTATTGCCCGATCCGTCTTGGCTGAATTGGTTATTGATGTTGTCTGAGCCGTGAGGAAGTTGGTGCTCCCATCGACAATTGGGTCTCAGGCACGATCCGTTGTTCTGCTCGTTGCGACACTGTCGGTCAGGCTGTCGTCGAGATTTTTGGTTCTCGAAGATCATGGGGTCTGAGGCGCCGTCGCCGACATGTGTGCCTGGTGGATGCATAAATGGGCAATTCACCTTGCGACAAGAGCCGAATTTCTCGATGTTGTTGCATGGTATTGTGGCGCGTTTATCAATGCGAGTAGAAGCGGCTTGCAAGTCCGGGATCGCGAGACTGTTGTCACTAATGGCAACACCTTGACCAGCAGCTACATCGTGACTGAATTTGCAACTATCGCCGAATTTGCAGAATCCGGTATTGGCCATGTTGTAGCAGGTTTTTGCGGTAGAGGCATTGACGCTTGATGTTGGAAAGTCCAGGCCATTGACATTTGAGGTGCCTCGCATTGGAGCTGCGTCCGGAAGATGACTCAAGCGACGTAACTCAGCTTCGAAGGAATCCTCTTCCGCATAAGCTGAATTCGTCGAGTGTAGATTGAGAGGCGACGATGTATCAGTGAATCCTAACGAAGGTAGTCTCGAGCGCAGACCCCGCTGCATAGAGTATCCAAGTTCACTGCTCAGCTGTGAAGCTTGAGTAGTGGCATTGGCCATCGTCTGACCGGCAGTCCTGTATGTTCCCCCAGCGCTGCTTACCGCATCATGCTTGACCACATTCTGCAAGGTCATAACCGCCTTCTGCAACATATCACATATTGCACCAACTGCAACGCTGAGCGTGGAAAGTGGTGTATCAATCGCATACGGCACGAGTCCGCAATTAAGTCTGTGCAATACCGTCCAACTCCATCCAGTTTGCAACACTTCTTGAGCCGAAGCGTTCCAGCATTGCAAGGTTAGCATGAAGACGCGAGCAGCTACAATTTCGACCTCGAATTGGAGTGCAACATCACGATCCTCCATGAGCTCGTGGGGAAGTATGCGGGAGAGCCATACACTGTTTGTCGTCCAGACGGAGGCTAGCCCGTCCAAGCATTGCTGTTTCGAGGGGACCTCTTCTTCCTTGGTGAAGGCCAGAGTGCCATCTTTTCGTCGTATCTCCAGAGATTGAATCCCCCTATTGTGCTCATGCAGGATAGCAAGGAGCTCGTTGCGACGTTGGTCTTTAGCTTCTTCAATCCTTGCATCGGTCGCATTCTTTTCGGCCAGTTCCCGATCAAGTTTGAGCTTTTTTCTTTGTTCTCGCAGGTCCCATTCAACGTCACAGCGCTTTGCGGCGATTTTTGCCGCCTCTTCCATCTCGCGCGCATGTCTGTTCGCGAGTGCTGCCAACTCAGTCTTGTGTCGCTTCTCCAATGCCACTCGCGCACTTCTTTGTTGCTCGAGGTCGATGCGCGTTGCAACAGACTCCTTATCTCTTCTAGCCAGCTCTTTTCGATGCCGAATCTCCATGTCGGAAATGATGTCAACGATGTTGTCGGGATACCCTGATCTAGCATGCGATGCTGTTCCTGCTTCTATTGCAATACCACCCTCGATATCTGAGGACGCATCTGGTCGTACAAAGGCATGGGCATTTTCGACCTCTGGCAAATCACCAATGCTGCGTCGGCGCATCTTTTTGCTTGGCCCGGGTACAATGAGTCTCTTGTCGTCAGAATCGACTTCCTGTGCACTGAGGTTAATTCTCCTTATCTACTTCTAGAATGCGATAGAACTCACATTGTCAGATTCGCTTTGCGGACTGCCTGGTCGCTGCTTCCTTTTCATGGCTCTTGAAACTCCAACGAGCGCGCTGATGTTACCCTTGTGTGTATGGTAATTGTGAAGGGAAGTCAATACCATCAGTGTTTGTTTCTGTCGTCAAACTGCTGTACTAATGAGTGATGTGTATGCGTAGAACACAGTGCATGTTGCATGTCCTTGAGGAAACTAGGAACAAAAAAATCCACAAAAGTCTGGATTGCCTTTGTTCTTCGCCACGAAGCCGTGTACAATGTCCTTGTTCGTGTCAAAGAGATCCCGCAGTGTCATTGCAGGCAGGAATTACACAACCATGGACTATTGGCATTGTGCAGCCGGAGAAACGTGTTCGTCAGTAGTCCATAGCCTTACAGAAGACCAAAAGAGTCGATTACGATTTGCGAGATAGTGGCACCGATGTGTCCAGATGGAGCTATAGAAAGGGTATACACTGCGACATGGAAGTACCCTCGCATACGGCAGCGCCCTCAACAGCGGGAACCTCCGTAGATAACAGCAAGAGTCTCAGCATCTTGGACTCGTTGAGAGAGAGCGCTGCATTGTCGTGGCTTTGTGCGCATCCGATGCGCCGTCGAATTGAATCAAAGGAGAAACGCCAAGATCGTGTGCATGGAGACAAGAAAGGATATCCGAAAACCCGAGAGAAGCCGCAACCGAGTTGAATGTAAAATTCATCACTGATACCCGACTTCGCCCGGGAAGCTGGCCCAAAAGTCCTGCGTTGCATTGATCATCATCTCCTCAAGCTCCGCATTTGAGAGATCAAAAGAATCGAGATTGAACGTTTCGTCGGCTTCGAGTGGCGGCACGTTGACATCTGCCCAAGCGAAGGACGTCGAATAGTCAATTGGAGTAGGCACGGTTGTCGGAGGCGTAACGAGACTGTGGTTGTGCATCGGCATAGTGCCAGGCTTTATATCATGCTTGGACATGACTGGCGAAATTCCGGTCCCCACTCCCGAAGTGTCGAGCGTGTTGGATGAGTCCGCGGGCTTCTGCACGGGTGATGGCTGAAGGGCGCCGTAGTCAATCATCGCGCGTCGCAACGCCTGCCGTTCCTCGGGTGATGCAGGTGCACCTTGGCCGGTCGCAGAGCGATAGTAGGCCTGCATGCGCTTGATGGTCTCGAACCAAGTAACAGCCATGGGCCATTGCGTCTTCATCTCCTTCAAAAAGGTGCATCCATTGATAACGCATCGTCGCGCCTTCTCTCGCATTCGCGGATCATCGTCGCTAGTTGGGAAATTGAAGCAGTACAACATGACGCCGACGGCTGTATAGATGGTGAAACCGATCCATGGCACAAGTCCACGCAGAAAGTAGACGCCGAATGTGCGCATCTCTTCGAGCATTTCCAATACCATAGTGGCTTCGTTGAACAACTCCTTGCGCGAAGTCTTCTGCCAACTCTTCCACATGTCTCTGTGCTCGTTGTATGAATCCGGCGCCTCGTCTGCCCCTGAGCCGTTTTGCTGCGGGCCAAGTACAGGCAGATAGGCACGGTGCAGGAACATGTAGCTCATGAAGTGGATGCAGTGCATGTAGGAGAATGCCTGCCCCTGCTCGACTGCGTTGTGACTGTGGAGGGCGAAGAGGTCGTACTGCAAACGCTCGGGCAGCGACTTCTTCCAGCGCTCCAGCTCATAGATGAGCTGCTGGAACTGCGATGTCGGTGACCACGGGAGCTCGCTCCTGATGTCGTCGGAACAGGCCCAGCGTGCGACCTTGCCCCACACATTCGCTGCGCGCAGGCTGTATCCGATGATGCCGATTTCGCCGATGGGAAGCGTAACTGGGGGCATGTGGATGCTGCTGTCGAGTTGCTCGGTGCATGTAGGCTCTCCAAAAACAAAGCTCTCCCTCTCGCACGGCAGCTGAATGGCCATATCAGAAGCAGCCAGAGACCGCTTCCGCCCTTTGCCGCCACTCAGCAGCGAGTCCATCAAGAAACAGGTCCAGGCGGTGCGGCGGCGGACTTCTGCCTCGATGAACTCTTCGCGCGTGGGCATGCGGTTGCGGGGCACCTTCAGCTCCTGCGTGAGGTCCATGACCTCGACCAGGCGAATGGCCATGCCCAGATATATCCAGGCACGCCTGCCATTGCCAGCGCCCCAATCGTGGCCGGTTAACATAAGTAACGCTTGGACTCTACTGATGCTTGGTGTCTCGAGATCCGATTGCAGGATTTGGCGGGCGTGGGCGGCGTAAGCATTGCTGGCTTCAGTCTGCGTCATGAAGGGTGCTGGAGGGTCTTTGACGAAGCTGGGCGCGTCAGTCCACACTCATCATGCGCGTAGAGCACTGCTTGTTACCGTATAGCTAACGCGAGCATAGCCCAGGCCATCCATGGCTCCAAGGTCCTGTCGCGGATGCGCAGCAGCAGCGTCGGTGTGTGGTGGAAGCTCCATTTGTACGAGCAGCGCAGATAGCTGTTCTTCACCTCGTCAGTGAGGAGGTCGAAGGGATCCAGTCCCTCGAGCAGCACCGCCGAATTGGGCGATGCCGCGTTGGTGGGACTCCTGCCGCTGAAGCCGTTGGTCGGCATCTCAACGTCATGGCGGCGAAAAGGCGCCTGGTGCTGGGGCGTCGCATTATTGGTCGAAAATGTTCCTGATGTGCCCTGTAGCGCGTCGCCATTGCCAGCGTCTTCTGATGGGCGTCTTCTCTTTGGCTTGCGATGAATCGCGCTGGTCCCCGGTGGAGGATATTCGCACAGCCCCGAGCGTCCATTGGCCTTGCATCGCTGGCATGCCGCGCCGTCTTGATCATTGAGGCATCTCTGCTTGGCGGTCCTACACGAGATGCACGCGACAGGATTGCGCATCGTGTGAGCGTCACGACATTGACATTGGGTCGAGGTCTGCCGTCGGCCTTGCTCTGCCATCTACTCCATGATCCCTTCTCCAATGCTGCCGGCGCTAGTCTGCCTGAAGCTAGCTCAGAAGAGCTACCATCGGATCTCATCTTTACCACGAGCTACACAGTACCTCATCATCGTTCAAAGTTCTTTATAATAAGCTCTTGAAACACTTCATTCCCATCCCCGCAACATTAGTACTTTCCGAGTCAGCTGTTGCAGAATCCGCGTCTGTCAAGCTGGACAGCTCCTTCGCACGTGCCCCATTCGTTGCCAGATACCTTTTTCATATGATTTGCCTCCTTCCGGATGATGGACGCCCCATTAGACACCACGAAGCTAGCTTCAGTGTAATCGAGCCTTATGACTGCAGTTCTCTAATCATGTCATGCCTGTGTGATTCGGCTTCTTGGCTTGCTGTGCTGGTTCCTCGTTCTCCGAAAGACGAATGACAGGACTCGTGACTGTCCATTCGGCCAACATCATGCTGTCGAGCCTCTCTAAGCACATATAGCTCCGACCCCATTGAGTAGTCCTCCTGATGATGTAGAGCCGATGTTCTCATCATGAATGCCAAGGCGCTACCTCAAAGACGCGAGAAGCGGCGTTCTTGGCGAAACCTTTGCTCTCGAGCTTTGACTTCAAACACCACCAACACTTCCACTTCGCGCAATAGTACTTCTGGTGCTTCACATACGAAGATTACGGATTCTCGATTTTGCCTTTCTTCTCATAATCTGACCATGCCTTGGCAGCGGAATACACGTGCCGAGCGCCAGCGGCTCAGAGACTCCAAGCTCAGAAACTTGCTCATTGTTGCTCACGGCCAGGGTACACATGCAGGGCATCAGTTATAGCTCGCGCCACAAACCACACAGAATCAACGATTTGGGTGTTTTCAGGCACCGTCTTGTCTTGGTACTGGATTGATTGGACAAAGTCCGAGTCTGGATCTGTTTGTTTGCATGCGACCTTCCACTTCCATGGTGCTGGTAAGCGAAAAGTGAAAATGCGGTATCCGTGCCGCGGTGAGGTAGGTACGATGTGTTGTATAAAGAGTACGGCAGGGTCCTGCGATATTGGATGTGCGGTTTGAGGCAATTGGCGCGCAAGTTTCTCTGCTACGAGTTCTTTCGATCTCTTGTTTTCTCCAATTTCACATCAAGTCATCCCTGACACCTCAACCTAAGATGTTCTCCACTCTCGTCACCCTCACAGCTTTGGCTGGCAGCGCAACAGCTCACTTCCGCATGCTTCAGCCCACATGGCGCGGCGACTCTTTCACAGCACCAGCCTCTCAGTGGCAATACCCATGCGCTGGCATCAACGCCACCACCGACAGCGCGAACCGCACTCAATGGCCTCTTGATGGCGGCAGCGTTGTTTTCAATGGCAGTCACCCGTGGTCAATGACTTACGTCAACCTTGCTCTCGGTAGCCAGGGTTCCAGCTTCAACATCACCTTGGTCGAGGGGTTCAACCAGACAGGGCCGGGTGTTTTCTGCTTCAAGGTATGCATGCAGCAAGTTCCTAATGTTTTGCTTAAAAAACCGAGCGAGGTCTAACAGCACACCAGAAAGCAGGAGGCTCTCATCTTGACGAGGGACTCAAGGCCGCCGGATACAGCGGTGTCAATGACGAGCGCCTGAATGGTCTCGATGCTTCGGTGCAAGTTATCCAGCTTGGAGAGCGCGGAAGCGCTTTGTATAACGTATGTCCCGACACATCCGTGATAGCCTTGACTCTTTCGTGTGGGTATTGACCTCTGCGCAGTGTGCGGACATCAAGTTCAACTCCACGGCCCAACTCCTGTCCGACGACCAATGCAAGAATGCTACCGGTGTTAGTGGCGTCGCTGTCGCCAACGTCAACAGTAACAGCACGGGTAGCTCGACCTCCCCGAGTGGATCGCCTAGCTCAACACCAAGCACGGGTGCTGCGAGCTCGATGGGTCCCGTTGTTGGAAGCGGACTGCTCGCTGCTGTGATTGCATGGGGCTTGTTGTAAGCACGGCCATTATTGGAACGAGATTGAATGGGAGAACGGTATAGGGAACGCGTGCGATGATACCACATAACATTGACATTTGATCGAAACTTCTTTAGCGTAAGTACTTATAGCGATTCAAAAACATTGAACAACCAATAAGAATAAATAAATCTTTACTGTGTTATTCTTCGCCTTGTTTCTATTTCTTGACACGTTAAAAGCTGATATACTTTCAAACTAACGTGAGGCAGCGAGCGACCAATCATGTTCGGTACTCCAGCTCAGGCAATTCTCAGGCTTGGTATTGAAGTTACATCCTCGTCCAATTGTTGGCTATTTCTCTTCCACTTACCTAAGTCTCGTTATACCTAATTATACCTAATTCGGTGGCAAAAACTTTTCGGAACAAGCGACACAACATGGCGAGCCTTAGCAAATCTTCGGAGTCACGACACTTTTGCATGTACCCCACCTGCTTTGTGCACCAAGTGCACAGCCCCGTCCACTGCGACACCGGAATCACAAGTCTATATGATCAACAATACTCTCTTCCCAAAGCTATACGTATGCGTCTCCTCATTGGTCCATTCCAGGTTGTGTATCGCGAGGAGTGCTACAGCAGCAGGCATACCGATGGGATGGAAAACCCCGCACGCAAGCTTCATTTATGCTAATTACATGCAGTACTCTCTAACCACCAATGCTGCGATTGTTCCCCAATCCGGAGCACCTGCCGATTCGACGCATGCAGATGCGGAATCCCTCAGCCTTGTCGTGAACACTGAGCTACACCACATCTGGGCATTCGGCGACGTATACTCAATTGATGAAGGACATCATACATAATCGAGTACAGTAAACATCACTGAACATACTGATTGAGTTTACAATTGTACTCGAAAGGCCTATGGCCTACAAAATCATGGCAGCATTCAACACCAATGTACTGGGGTCTCTGAGAAGGCTTGCATATGCAGCACCACCAACGGCTGCTCTAGGCTTGACTTCTCAAGGATAAGATAGGCACAGCGAGAATTACTTGTTGCCGTATACTCGGGTCCGCGCAAGGCTGAGAAATTGAATCTGGAAGTGTGCTGCGATGCAATGTGGACACAAATATAAAATACTGAGCCCTAGACTTAGGGAAGAAGACGGGTTCTCACATTCCTCCTCCACCAACAATAGGATTCTTTGAAGATAATAATTGCAACAATGGAAACAACATACTGTGCCTTATTTGGCGCACTCATTCTCTACACTGTCTTTCGCATCAGTCGCATTGGCCACCGCCCGAACGACTACCCTCCTGGTCCACCCACGCTTCCTGTGTTGGGGAACTTGCATCTTGTACACTTTTCAATTCGATGACATAGTCGATCGCGCAGGTAGACTAACGGAGATCAGATGGCCAAAGAGAAACCACACCTCCAGTTTCAAAAATGGGCGCAGGAGTACGGCGGTGTGTACTCGCTCATGCTCGGCACGAAGACGATGATTGTCTTGTCAAGCGATCAAGCTGTCAAAGACTTACTTGATAGAAAAAGCGCGAACTATAGCGCCAGGCCAGATTTGTACACTGGGCAGACTCTGTTGAGTGGGGGCAAGAGAATGGTTATGATGGTGTGCCGTCGTCTCACGGTGAAGAAACTTTCGCTGACAATACCTTAGACTTACGGGTCGGCCTGGAGGACAGTATGTTGACGGCCTTAGTTACATGACCTGAACTATCTGACGTTTCTAGATCCGCAAACTATATCACAACACCTTACATGTCAATAAGTCGGCAGAGTATGTCCCGTATCAAGAGCTAGAGAACAAGCAGCTTCTCTACGACATAATCAACGAACCGGAGACAGACTTGCTGGAGCATTTCCGGAGATACTCTACCTCGTTGATCACAGGCATCGTTTATGGGTAAGGACTTTGTGGTAATGCTAAGCACCTGCTAACAATTTCGAGATTCCGATGGCCCTACTTCCAGCACCCCCGCCTGCAAGCCCTGTTCAACAGCATGGATAACTACGTACACCTCAATGCTACGGGCGGCGCAATGCTCGTAGACTTCTATCCCATCTTGCGCTGGTTGCCCGCATGGCTCATGCCGTCAAAACGCGAAGCCCTCGCACAGTACAATCGTGAAATCAAACTATACACCGACCTCTACCTCGATGCCAAAGCCATGGCCCTCGCTCCCGACTCCAAATCATCGCGCCGCTTCGTTGTCCAAGAAATCGCTGAATTGCAAGCCAAAGAAAACTATGCCGACGATTACACCGCCCACATCCCTGCTCAACTCTGGGAGGCGGGTAGTGATACCACCTCAACCCAACTATACGGCTTCATCCAAGCACTCCTTCTCTACCCGCACATCCAGTCCAAAGGCCAAGCCGAACTCGACAGCGTCATCGGCGCAGACCGCATGCCCACACTCGATGACATGGCTCGCCTGCCATATGTGCGCGCATGTGTCAAGGAAACGCTACGTTGGCATCCCGCCGCAATTCTCGGCGCTTTCCCACACTCAGCTGTTGCGGACGATGTATATCAAGGTATGAAGATCCCCGCTGGGTCGACAATCATGATCAATATCTGGGCTATCCATCGGGACCCAGCGCGCTACCCCAATCCTGGAGTCTTTAATCCCGAACGCTTCATCGGCGATAATACCTCCTCAATGGAGTCGGCAAACTCGATGGACGTCAGTCAACGCGACCACTTCGGCTTCGGCGCGGGTCGACGCATTTGTCCTGGCATGAATGTTGCGGATCGGAGTATGTTGTTGGGTATTGCCCGCATCTTTTGGGCGTTTGATGTTAAGCCACGGAAAGGAAAGGCGATGCCAGTGCAGGATGACTTTGTGGAGGGCTTTGTGGCGATTCCAAAGAAATTTGAGGTTAGTGTTCAGCCGAGGAGTAGCGAGAGGGAGGCGATTGTCAGGAGAGAGTGGGAGGAGGCGAAGGGGATTTTGGATAGAGAAGGGCAGTTTAGGAGTTCCGTGGAGTAATAGGGGAAAAAGGCTTAGGTACTGAACACCGGGCAAGACTGCGACCAGATGTCAAACTTGCTTTCGGCTTTGACATTGTCTTTTACAAACCATACTTTTTTCGTAGAACGAAGACATGGAGCTCCAGCAGGTGCATAATGAAGAGCTCTGATTACATTGGTTGACATTCGCCCTGTTCAACCTGCGTCAAACCTCGCTAAGACGACTTGACGAGAACTTGACATGATGAGGCTGGAGGGCTTTCCACAAGTTGAAGATCCTGTGCGGATCTTGTGACTCGCTTATGGGAGTTTTGTTTGCGGTGATGCCACTAGCTCTCGTCAGTGTAATGCGCTGAAACAGTTAATGCTTCGCATAGTCGACGTATCCACCCATTAATCACAAGTCCGCCTGAAACGCACGGCCACCGCCTGAACCTGCCAGTATGTTATCGCCGGTGGTAGAGTCTCATGAGTCTCATCAGCCACTTTGCGCGCGGGATCCGCTCCGCACTCCACACCCACCACGGCTATCTCGGCACACTTGGCACGCCGCACTATGCGCTGCGACAAGCTTTTCCGCTTCCTGAGCCACAGCGCGCACAAAATGTTTGACAGGTGCGAAGTGGGTTTCATGGAACAATATCACCAATAGATCGGGACAAATTTCGCAGCCTGCGAGGCGGAGACTACCCGATTGGGTGTGATGGAAACTAGCCACATCCAAGGCATTGTCCTGTAGGAGTAGAATGTGAGCTACGCGCTAGGCATGTCGCATACCTATGTACTCCATGTTTGACACTCCGTTGGGTCACTGAGATGGTCCTATAAGTGTGAGGGGAAGTGTTGGACAGAGAAGCACACGACCAGTTTCTTCCTTCATCTTCGACCGCGGGTCAGTGATCATCATAAGAATATCAGGAGCCCCCATAACCTAGGAACCAAAGCCAAGCAGCTTCAAAAGCGTGCTCGCAAATATGGCATTCTCAAAGCTGCATCGCCCTTCATACCTAGGCATCAAGCCCATCCGAGCATTCGACTTCCTCCTTTTCGCACTTTCCGCATTCCTCCTGTCCACCTCCACACAAGCAGAAGATGCAACCTCATCTATCTCGCAAGTCTCCGAGCCCTTCGTCGACCAAATCACTGGACTCACAATGGAGCGCTTCTTCGGTGCTCGCACAACCTTTGGTTTCGCCTTCGCCATGCC
>AJMS01010249.1:0-16707 GCA_000263175.2 Phaeosphaeriaceae sp. UM 1110
CAACAACGATCTCTCGCAACCTATCAACAACACAGCAACAATGTCTCTCTTCCCACGCTTCACTCAGGAGTTCGCTCCCATCTTCCGTCTCTTCGACGAATACGACCGCCACGCCTTCCGCGACCTCGATGCACAGATGAAGTCTGTGCGCTCCTTTACTCCGAAATTTGACGTCAAGGAGACGCAGGACGCATACGAGCTGCACGGCGAGTTGCCGGGCGTCGAGCAGAAGGATGTGAATATCGAGTGGTCGGACAGCAACACTCTCACCGTCTCTGGCCGTCACGAACATGTGAGGGAGGAAGGTCAAAGACCACAGGGATTCATTGAGAATGCGAATGCGAGCGGGGAGCAGAAGAGCATCGAGGGCGAAAAGGGAAAGGAGAAGCAACCTTCTGTCGAAGACGAAACCCCTGCCACTACGGACGCAAATAACCAAATCACCAAGCAACCGTCGTCATCTCAAGAGGTTTCGAACACTCAATCTTTCCAGAACAAGTATTGGGTCTCTGAACGCAGCGTGGGCGAGTTCCATCGCAGCTTTGCGTTCCCGGCTCGCGTGGAACAGGATGCTGTCAAGGCGAGCTTGAGGAATGGGATTCTGAGTGTAGTGGTGCCCAAGGCGAAGAAGGTGGAGAAGAAGAGGATTGAGATTGAGGCTTAAGCAAGTGCATGGGCGGCACGGCAAGAAGGAAATTCGAAGGAGGACGTCATGGGTGCAAGGGAGGGCAAATGGTTTGATGTGTTATGATTTATGAGATAATGAGATTGTTTGTACTTTGGACTGTTTTTCTTGTTGTAGTTTTGGTGGGTTGAGATTGAGACTGTAGGTTTCTGTTGTGTAAATGTACCTAAACACCAAACACCAAAAGAATCTGTTTGATATTAGCACTACTTGATCACGACCCGAAAGTTTCACTTGACTTCACGTTGCTGTAAAAGCATTCACATGGCTGTTATGCTCATATACAAGCGACATCTTCATTCACTTTTAATCTACATCAAAATTCCCACCCTACAGTTGAGTAGGATACTTCAACGTCTCAATCTTCTCCGGGTACACAAGCCCACCCTGCTTCCTCACCTCATCCATAACCTCCATGATCAAAATACTCTCATCCAGCCCCAAAAACTTGCCTTCCTTCCTCCCATTCAGAATCGCATCCGCAGCCTCATCCGCCTCCCAGAACATGCCCTGCCCTTCGCCCTCGGGCTGCACCGAGCCGCCAAAGCCATTGTGCCAGCCCGACCCCTTTCCTGGGCCGGGAATGGGCCAGTCCTTTTCTTCGACGGTGCCGTCGGAGAGGATGAGCTTGGTCTTCTTGGGCCGGAACGAGTGGGGGAAGACTTGGATCTCGCCCTTGGGGCCTTGGATGCGGCAGCAGGGAGTATCCATGTTCTGGCCAGGTGCGGTAGCGACGCGAAGCGAGGTAGTGGCTACGGCGTGAGCTTCGCCGCCTGCTTCCTTTGAGCGGGGAAAGCGGAGGATCATGGTGCTGTGTTCGTCGGCTTTTTGGGTGGGCTCGTAGTTCTTGACAAAGGCGAGGAGCTTGGGTGCTTGTCTGTCCTTTTCTGGCTGCGTGTGGTAAAGAGTTTGGAACACCCAGGTCAAGGCGTAGATTCCGAGATCGAGCAAAGCGCCGCCTGCGAGGTCGGGATTTACCATGCGGTTCTTGCCGTCGGCAAAGTTGTTCTCGGGGTCGAGTGCCATGCTGTTGTCAGAGATGACGCGTGCGACGGGACCAATGCGTCCAGACGTGATCTGCTCGCGCACGTAGATAGAGAGGGGGAAGTATCGAGTCCAGACAGCCTCCATCAAGAAGAGGTTCTTTTCCTTCGCCTTCTTGGCTAGCTCGCGAGCCTGTGCAGCATTGACAGTGAATGCCTTCTCGCAAAGGACATTCTTGCCTGCCTCCAAGCATAACATGGCATTTTGGTAGTGATGCGAGTGCGGCGTCGCAATGTACACGACATCAATGTTGGGGTCCTTGACGAATTCCTCGTATGAGCCGTATGCTTTCGCATCTGACGGGCTGCCAGTCTCCTTCAAGAATTCCTCTGCGCGAGACTTTGATGACGACGAAGCTGCGGCGACAACGGTGTGTTTCAGGTGCTTCACACCACGCGTAGTTGGATCGACGAGGAGGTCTTTGGTGCTGCGCATATGTCAGTCGATAGCTTTGGTGGGGGTGTTGCGGGGCAAGGTACAATGTGATGGCGATTCCTCCTGTTGCGAGGATGCCCCAGCGGACTGTTTGTGGTGAAGACATGGTTATTTAATACAATTGACCTCAGTTGATATCAATTGAGTTCAGAAGGAAAGGAAGTTGGGTAGGAAGCTTCAATTGCTGGGCAGCGGCGCATATATTGGGGCAGCTCCGCTCCACAGAACGTCATGACGAATGTTGGGGAACGTCAACCCCACTCTTGCGCAAAAGACGCCAGAGCCAGCAGCCGGTGCCTAATGGCAGTTACAAAAACTGTCCCGTAGGAGATACGCCATAGTGGAGCTCAAAATGATGATCCATGGACAAGAAAGGGAAGCCGTGGCATGAGGTATGCTTGAGTTTGGACACCCTTGTCGTCGGTACATGGTTAGAACGACACCATGACATTTTGTCACTCTGGCCACCCTCGCTTCTACAACCATATGAGCGAACGGTGTTCTTTTTATAAATGCAAACGTGTTTTTGAATGACTAAACCCATCTATTCATCGCAAGAACATCAACCTAATTTCGGTCATTGTTCATGTCTATGGTTTGAAGACCATCGAATCTAGTTGGATAGACCTAGTGCATTCCCAAATTGTCATGTGGTCTTGATTCAAAGAGTGCTTCCGTGTACGATACTTCCTATACACTGTGTGCATCATTACAGGATCGTTGTCATTAGAAGACAAGGTCATACAAAAGAGAGGATCTACCACCAATCAAGGCTCGAGAGACTAGACATAGTACGCATCTCGCGACCCTGTATTCCACACCATTTCGAGATCCGTGCATGAACTTTATTGTCCGTACAATTTTAACTCAAATCCATTTCACGCAGCTGGATTCAAAAACAGCAAGTGCCACCGGGAAGGCTTGCGAGACAGACCATACGTAGCCACACTTCGATGGTTCAGGATTTTATCTCCATACGAGCACCACGCATAAACTCTATCGATCAACAATCGCAGCCCATGTGGTTCCTGAAAAGTCGGACCATTTTTCACAACATGGAGGTAGATAAGCTTTGGTGTGCCGAAGGCGTTCGGTGCGATATCCGTGAGGTCGTGTACGAAAAGGAAAGTGACGCGCAAGCTACCCGAATGGGCCTCGCGAAGACGTGGCTAGGGTCGAGAGGCCTTTGGGTGGCTTGCATATCTATCCGAGGTGACTACACCTTATTGACATGTTCTGCTGTGTTCTAGATCCGCGCCAAACGCGCACAGAGCCGACTACTGCAGCCTTCCACGTGGTGGGTGCGCGGAGCATTCTGGATACTATCCGAGAGGCCTGTGGAGTTATGTAGAGAGAGCATATTCGTATTTGTCACGCAGTAGCGTGCAGAATACAACGCGTTAGTGGTGTGTCGCGAATGTTGCCTCGTAACGTCACCGCATCTCAGCATGTACCTGACCATATGAGAGAAGGTGAGCAAACTTCCACGCTCCTTATTATAAGCTAATGTTATACAATGTGATATTCGAAACAAAATGCCGAAAATTAACTACGTCGAACTGCTTCAGGCTATGGTATAAATGATCCAACAAAGGAAAAACGTGAACAATGCATGGTATCTTGAAAACTTGAAGCACTCGCGAATCCCCCCGATTTCCGCGGAGCATAACATAAGAAAAGTCGACTTCTTCAATCGCGATCTTCCAGTACTCCACTCGAGACCGTGATGCAGTCCACCTCAACAGCCTTGTTTGCTTTCTTCTCCTTCTCATTCTTCTCGAGCTCTGCGCTTATCCATCGCCAGTCTGATATTGAGAAACTTCGTCGACTGCATAAGCGGTCAGCTGACTTGGTCTGATAGTATCAGATGATGCAAGGGAGAAATTACCTACTGCTTAGCCTTCTGAGTCGTCGGCGCAGCATTAGTATTAGGGAATAGCAATGCGAGGCCTTCTTCCCAGCCCCGCTCGGTAACAATATCGATAACAGGGCGTCCCTCCTCGTTCACAGCCTGAAGATCGACAGGACCACCCAAGTCAATGAGGAGCTTGAGCACTTGTGCGTCGCCGTTCTCGACGGCTTGGAGGACGGGGTTCCAGCCTCGGTGCATCTTGTTGATATCAGCCCCTCGGCTGAGCAGCAGTTGGATGATCTCTGGATCGCCGTTGTATTTACGGAGAGCTTTGACCATAGGCAAATGCTCTCCAGGACCATTGGGATCAGCACCTGCTTGGTCGAGGAGGTATCTTACGATATCCTTGCGTCCTTCTCTGATAGCGGAGGTCAAGGGGCTGAAAACACCGCAGTTCTTATCCTCAACGCTGACACCAGCTGCCAACAGTAGCTTGACGGATTCAAGCTGGTTAGCAACAACAGCCATCTCTACAACTCCCTTAAATGCCCGTGGGTTCGGCGTTGCGGCGAGAAGCTTTTTCAGTATCGAGGGTTGCTTCACGGCCATGCAAAGTGGCCAGTTCTCGCCTCGCACGGCAGGGTCTGCTCCACGACTGAGCAGCAAATCTACAAGGTCACCGCGATTTTCTCGAATAGCGGTAGTGAGAGGTGTGGCTCCGCCTTCGGGACAGCGATCATTGGGGCTTACGCCTTGATCCAAGAGGTATATGATGGCATCCTTGTCGTTGTGAGCCACGGCTGTTTCAATGATACCCTTGGGCTTGCTGAGGTCTCCACCGTGAGCCACGATTTGAGGCAAGAAGTGGAGGCGCTTGTGTGTAATGCATTTGAAAGTTGGGTATTCCGCAGACTTGAAGTTGCAGTCAGCGCCATTGGCAAGGAGGTACTCCACAATATCCGCGCTGTTGTCTCGAATTGCAGAGCAAAGTGGTGTGTAGACGCCATCCTTTCGTACGTTGGGAGAGACACCGGCCTCCACCAAGATCTTGACTGATTCGAGCTTCTTGAGACTGGCAGCTAGCTCCATGACACCGGGAGTCTTTTTGTGATCGGCACCCCTCGCAAGCAAGAGCTGGAGCACCTTTGGCTTGTATGTAGATGGCCATAGGGGGTGCTTTGGTCCGGGCAGGTTGGGGTTTGCTCCGTTGTCCAGCAATATGCTAATCAAGTCGACTCGATCAGCTTGAATAGCTTGAAATAGTGCTGTAGTACCCTCGCCGTTCTTTGCATTGGGGTCAGTGCCGCTGGCTAGAAGCACCTCGACCACTTTCGTGGAAACAATCTTGTTCATACACTGAACTAGAGCAGTTGAGCCGTTCTCCATGATCATACCAGCATCTCCACCGTTGGCGAGGAAGAGCTGAACAAGTTCCAGATAGTTGTTGCTAGCAGCCACAGCTAGAGGACTGTCAGAATCGGGGCCTGCCGACAGGTTCGGATCGGCAGAGTGTCTCAGGAGAACTTTGGCACTCTCGAAGCATTGCGCGCGTGTAGCAGCAAACAGAGGTGTGTAGCCTTCACGGTCGAAGCCGTTCGCATCTGCACCGTGCTTCAGCAGTAGCGAAAGACTCTCTGTATCGCGATTCTGTGCAGCAATCTGGAGCATCGTAGCTTCCATCGGCGCATCAGCTCTCGCACCGCCTTCCAGTAGCTGCTCGAGAACTCTGTGCTTGCGTTGTTCGACGGCGGTGATGAGGGCAGCTTTGCCACCAGCTGGCTTGGAGCCGTTGGATGATCTTGGATGCCAGGAGGTTACTGGTGAGTCGTACCTCGATTGTTGCTGGCTTTCTTGGATGTACTTCTCGTGGATGCTGATATCGTTCATCTTATCCTCCATGATCATACGAGATCTGGTAGACTCATGCTCATCGTACATAGCTTCTCCATGATAACGTGGCATTGGAGGGTTGAACATGGTATCGCGCGTAGAATGCGTGCCCGAGCCGCTCGAGTGTACGCTGGGTGCACGCCAATTCTTATGCAGCTCATTGATACCCCTGGAGAGATTTGGGTCATCGTGATGTCGTATCGAATCGCTGTGCATTGTTCGGTGTGGCTCGCTGCTGTGGTACGAATACACATCGTCGTTGGCATGTCTCATCTCGTTGATGGACGGTCTGTCAAGTCTGTGACTTGGAGGGAGTAGAGAATCGGTCGCGTTGCTCTTCAAAGGTGGAGTTGGCGGAAGATCGGCGGTTGGAGGAGGATGTAATGATGGTAGGCTTGCCGCCTTTGCGGGATTCAAGCGCTCAAGAGCAGCGATCAAACCTGCGTAACCAATGCCCATGGAGGCATCGGCACGCGCGTCGCCAATTGTCCATCGGAACATGGCAGAGCTAACTTTCAGAGCATCGCGACTTCGTGCCAATGTAGAGCGCATCTTGTCGACATCAGTGTCGGCGAACCTGGGATCTGTCAGCTTTTTCGAAGGAAATTTGATCTGAATGAACGCACATCATGCGGAATTTGCGTCCAAAGCCTCCCTTAGAGTTTTCGTTGTCAACAAATTTTGTGACCATTTGGCTCAAGACTACGAAGTCGTCATGAACGCCCTTGATTCGTTTATCCAGCTCTTGCGCAATTTCAACAGGTAGCGTGTTCCGCTGTTTGGCTGCTTCTGTCAAACCAGCCTCAATTGACCATAGTACCTGACAGAGATCGATGAAATCTGTGGCGAGGTTTTGGAATCCCGGGATAGGATGCTTCGCTGAACTGAGGTACTCGAGCATGCGAATGGCAATTGTGTTACCCTGCGCCGTAACCTTGCCGCAAAGCTCAGCGGAGCTCTCCCTCTTTGCTGGTGCCATCTTGGATACAGAAAGAAATTGACAAAGGAAGCAAGATCAGAGCAGACAGGAGGGGGCGGGTCGCCTTGAGTACTTGAGCTTCCGACTACGATTAGCATCTGTAACTGCCCAGGTTCGATTATTCTGCATTGTAATGGTCCATGTGCTCTGGACCACACACATTCGAGTAATGGTCCATCATCCCGCAAATGGGGTGGCGCCTTAGCCCAACCATACCCATGGAAGGTTTCAATGCTCAAATAAGGTTCGAGGTCGCAGGTCGCCTGCCCCGGAGCTAAGACTAGACCCTCCACAAGTCCATCGCCAGTCAGATTGGCGCCACATCGTCTACGATCTAGGTAGATCCTAGTCAAGAGCCACCTCGGTAGGGACCTTGCAGCCGCATTTCCACGTGCTGGCATACGCTTGAAGAGCAGAAAGGAAAAGCTCGGCGTTCTGGCTCGGAAGGACCTGCAACTTCAGCTCTGCCGCTGTGCCAATTCTCTTCGTCGCCCGTACCTAGCTTCTGATGAGGAAGGGATCCCATGAAAGCTGGTCATGGAAGGCCGCCAACCCATGGCTGTGCCGTCTCCGCGCGCCACCAACAGGCTTGTTGCAATTCTGCCTTGATTGGAATGTCGTTTAACGTCAGGCAGGATAGGAGAGGCCATTAGAAGCTCGCTTAATTCCTGTGAACGACATGTTGGTCTTGCTTTTGTCCCGTACATTGTGTATCGTGCATTGTTCACCTAAAGTGCTGGAAAAAAACAGCCGAACGCAAGCCCAGGCCACGATCATCCCTTAGACCGCAAATCGACCTACCGCCCGGGCTCCGGACGATAGTGAGCGACGGGTCTGTGAGTCTAACGCGCAAACGTGCCTGCATGAACCGCCGAAGAAACAAACCTCGGCGAAGCTGAGCCGCAAAATGTCTGCCAGACTATTGCGTTTTCTGGCCTCGAACATGGCCGACGAAGCTGAAGCTGCTAGCTATCGGGCAATGTGCACAATGAATTTCCTGCCGTGCCGCACCTCGAGGCTCGACGTAATGCACCATGGAGATATATAAGCGAGATGTTGAATCGACCAGGCATGTGAGTAGCGCAAAGCTGCCCTTCTCTCCAGCTTCAACCAATGTCGGACCTGTTTGCCGACCAATAGTTTTATCAGCTCTCAGGGGTAGATTTCTACATTACCTTTATTGTCTCGTGGTAGGTACCAGCAGCCTGCCAGCTAGCTATCTAGCACCACCACACTAGCTTGCAAGCTTTGAAGGAGATTGCTTCCAACGTGACAGCTGTCGAAATTTCTTACTCCACCTTTCTAAAGCCACCAAATGGAGATGTTATGGGTCCATGCCCAAAAGCAGCCCAACGACTGGCTTGGAAGAAATTGTTCGATGCGCATGATGATGTGATCCTGAGGTCGCAAATCCTCCGCATCAGCCCCTTGCGTACGATCTACTAGCTCGTTTAAAACGCCACTCATCTCCGTGTCCATGGTCCGGGTTTCTTTGCGCAATAAGTCGTCGTTGCGCTAGTATTTTTGACCTGTCAGTTTGATGGTCCAAACAATCGTGGAGGGCAAGCCTAACCGCCGTCTTATCGCTAGGCAGACTGGTCCTCGTGTGGGAGGCCTGTATCTTGTCGCGTACACCACCACACAGGAGGTTGACAGTTGCGGAGCGGACAAAGGAGCTTGATGTTGCTTCCGCGGATGATGTGCCGCTCGTGCTGCAAGCAAGATCGCACGATCTCCCTTTGCCGCCTCCTGTGCAAGGAATTGTTTCCACGATCCCGTCCTTCGGCACTATTACCCGTGTCACCCATCTACCGATGAAAACTCACGATATGACCCAGATTTCCGTGGCAGTCGGCCTGACAATTTTTGAATAGCATGAGCAGGCAGTATCATCAAAACACTGTCTGCCTGGTCTTGCAAGTGCAGTGGAGAATCAATCGATCTGAAACCTGCAACAACAAAGCGCCACCGTGTAGAAGTGGATCAACTGGCACTTAGCAGCAGATCAACAGCGAGTTACCACATCTTCCCACTGCACCCACTTTTTACTCATTGGTATCTTGAACGCTCTTTTCTTTTGCATACTATCAACGTTAAGACTGATCGGCTCGCAACGGGGCAGCGTATGCTCGCAGTGTGACGATCACGCGTCTGATGTTTTCGGTACTGGTCGGAATTGTCTCCCGCTTGTAATGCATTGCGGCTGAAACAAGGCATGCAGTGGCAAGGAAAGATGACTCTTGCAAATAAATCATACCCAAGTTTCTCGCTGCCAAGGTCATTGATTATTGGTTGTCAACAGAAGTTGGCGTGAACGTATATTGGAAGCATCGGACTGCTTGAAACGGAAAGTGTTTTTAAATCGGAGTACAGCGCGGTTTGGGGATGCACCAATCGCAGTTCTCCATGTGAGAGCGGCTACATAGGTAGACAGAACAAAACCCCAAATGATATCTGGCCGGTACAGAGATGTGATAGGCGTGGACATGTGAACGCGTGGGTATCACGCCCACACGTGACCAGAAGCTTGGCAAGGGCTAAGCTGACCTTCATTTGCAGTTACGCGGGCTTCGCCAATCGCGAACGCGAGCTGTCTACACCCAACGCTACCACACACTCGACCATGGCCGGACAGCAGCGCGATAGCGCGACGGCTGTCGCCTCCGGGTTCAACATCGCTGACCTCATCAAAACACCACACAATGAGCGACTTTACAAAGAGGTGCAAAACCTCAAGAAGCTCATTAACGATCTCGTCGACTATCAGCTCGAGAACCCGAAGATAGCGAAACCGACCACAAGGGAGGAGATTGACAGCGACAAGAAGGCAACCCAGGAGATCGAGAAGAGGGAGAAATACATCCGAGCGCAATTGTCTATCATCAAAACGCTTTACCGCCAGAGCGTTCTGAAAGTGCGCGAGGAAAAGACAAAGACGTCAGATGACAGGGCGGTCAATGACGCGCTCATTCTGGGTCTACATAACCTCAAGTATGAGGAACAGTCGCTACAATCTGAGATTTCTGCAGCTGAGAACTACGAGTATATGTGACACATCCTGCTGCGAGAAACTGGCTAACCGACTGCAGCCACAAGTACATGAAACTCCCTCTCATCCCCGCTGAAGAGTACCTCGAACAGTTTCCCGAATATCAGGACGTTTCTGAACAGGAACTCATGACTGCACGCATCGAGCACGAACGCCAGGTGCGCGTCAAGTCGGAAGAAGAGCGGCAGGAGAAGCTCAAGCGGAAGCAGAAGCTTATTGCAGAAGTCAAGAAAGGCAAGGACGATCTCACCAAGCTGGACGCCATGGTGGAGAAGTTCATCGAAGCTGCAGAGCCAATTAAGAAAGTACTCGCAACAGAGTAGGCACAACACCCAAGCTTGTCATGTGTACAAGCACCTGTTGCAAATCACGCTTGGCAAAGTCGCTGCCACAATCATGAAATGACTGCGATTGTGTACTGGACACCATACTGCATTCGGGCGCGGTCAGCATTTGCGACACACAGGGGTCCTCTCGACACCACAATAAGCACGAGCACTTTGCCAAAGTGCACTCGGGAGAGAAAGAACAGCAGTTCGCAACAAGCTTCATTGGAGGATTGCACACGTATGCACGCGCCCTTCATGCGGCAATTGCGAATAGCCTGTCCAAGATCGTAGATGAAGTCTTGATTACTTGCAGAAGAGATGGAAGTTGGTGGCGAATTATGGAAAGTTTCGGGTGGCTTTTGGCCCTGAGAAGCAACTATGGACACAGAATATACATAAATTTTTGAGGAATCGCTCACGGCCAATCTCTGCCAAAAATGAATTTGGTGGCACCGCCCAGTGATGCCTGGCTATCTTATCTTAGCGTCTCTCGGAATGCGGACATGCACTCCACACTCCCGCGCGTGCTTCGAACCTGACTTTCTCTTCCTCTGACATCGACCCCGCCGCCGGACTGCCATGCTGATGTTTGAAGGTCGCGTACAGGTGCAAAGTGCTAATACAAACAGTACAGGGTCTATACGCCGTGATCTCTCCGGCTTGTCTCTGGACGCTCAGGACGCATCGAGTAACCTCCGCGGTCTTCGCGGGCTGTTCGCCGCACCCAATGTACACGATGGAGCGCAAGGCGCGCCGAAGAGGCGAAAGCTAGATTCAGGACACGCTGCATCAGTTCAGAGCGTAGAACTGGATGATGAGAAGAGCATTGTCCTTGCGGAAGTATCTCTGCATCTGGTGAGTACATGTTGTACCAGTACCGTCATGCAAGTCATGCAAGTCTGACTTGAAGAAGACATTTCCGTCCTTCGCGCAGGACAAAACACCCCAGGATGGGCCGCCCCCTACAGGCGATTCAGAAAATCCTCTAGTCGTGTCTCTCGAGTCCTTCCAAAGAATCGAACCCGCAACTTTTCGCACCATTCTCTTCAATCCCACCACCGGTCATGGTACAGCGATTATTGCCACCGCAACCAAGGACCTACTCGACTCGATAGCGCCACATCTTCATACGGCTACTGCGCTCGCGACGTCGAGCAACGGCAAGAGGAGTCGAGTTTTCTCACGAGCAGCATTCGTGCATTGCCTCTTATCCCCGCACCCGTCTGAACACACCCTGTATACATTGAAAGTTGGGGTACGATGGACACTGGGCCTATCTGTGGTAGAAGCCCCAAGTGTGGCAGCGAAGCATATGAAGGAGGATCTGAAGCTTCTATCGCGTTACTTGCCCAGTTCAACAGGTCAGAGTAACACAGCTTGGACGATTCCGGACTTCTTTGACTCCGTCCATGTACCATCGAAAGACACTCAGATCTCGCCTCGAATTCAGCAGGCTTTATCTGATACCAACCTGTATCCGTTTCAAACAAGAGCTGTCGACTGGCTATTGCGTAGGGAAGGCGTTGCCTTCAGCCCATCTGGAGACCTTGAGCCCTTTCACCAGGATACAAGTCCAGCATCATTCAGGCAGGTCTCCGACGCAACTGGCCGTTCATGCTACGTCAGTCAGCTTCGAGGAATGGTAGTGTCCGACTTGAGGGCGGTCGAGGGTGACACTTTACAATCATTGCGAGGAGGCATCCTCGCCGAAGAGATGGGACTTGGGAAGACTGTCGAGCTCATAGCACTCATGGTCCACCACAAGAGGACAATCACTCTAGGCAAGATCCTCGACCCGTACACCGGAGCTCATATTACGCCCTCTGGAGCCACTCTCATAATCAGTCCACCTTCCATCCTTGAGCAGTGGATCAGTGAAATCAATACACACGCCCCAGAGTTGAAAGTCTTCCATTACAAGGGTCTGCCGTCACCATCAGCACCCAAGAAAGAGCATGCAGCAGCAACTGTAGACAACTTGACGCGACATGACGTGGTTGTGACTACCTATAACGTCCTCTCTAAAGAGATTCATCATGCAACGCCGCCTCCGGATCGCTCATTTCGAAATGCGAAACGCCATGAGCGTCGCAATAGTCCACTAGTTGATATCTCGTGGTGGAGAGTATGCCTTGACGAGGCCCAGATGATCGAAAGTGGTGTAAGCCAGGCTGCCAGAGTTGCTCGCATCATTTCTCGCTGCAACGCTTGGGCTGTCTCAGGCACTCCATTGCGCAAAGATGTACAAGATCTGCGAGGTCTTTTGATCTTCCTGAGATGCGATGCCTTCGCAAACAACAAAGCCGTGTGGGACCGCCTTGACAAGACATCGTTTACAGCCATTTTCAACCAAATCGCACTTCGACATACGAAGGACCAGGTTCGAGCAGAGCTCGAGCTGCCACCTCAAAAGCGCATTGTCATCACCGTGCCATTCACAACCATTGAAGAACAAAATTACACTGACCTGATACGCCAAATGTGCGATGCGTGTTGGCTGAGTCCAGAGGGGCTTCCTCTCGACACTGGCCGCGATGCGACACACCCAGAGGTCATCGAGCGTATGCGGGAGTGGTTGGTACGACTGCGCCAGACATGTTTGCATGCGCATGTTGGGCGAAAAAACAGAAGAGCTTTGGGCGCAAAGAATGGAGCCCTCCGCACAGTCCATGAAGTGCTCGAAGTCATGATCGAACAGAACGACGCTAATTGGAAGTCTGAGTCTCGCGAAATGGTCCTTCAGCAGCTCAAATTAGGCCACATCACTGCATATGCGGGTGATATCGCCAACAGAGCACAGTTCGCATTGCCTTACTACGAAGAGGCACTTCAAGAAACCCAGACTTATGTTCGCACCTGTCGAGACGAGCTCGTGGAGGAGAGAGCCAAATTCGGCGACAACGAGACTTTGAACAAGCAACATCAGTCGGATTCCGAGGACGAAAAGGATGGCGAAGCCTTTGGTCGTTTATCAGGAGCTCGAAAGGCATTGCGCTCATTCTTAGAGCTCGAGCACGCATGCCATTTCTTCATCGCCACGACTTATCATCAGATTAAAGAGGCGGAATTGGTCACCAAGCCAGAAGAAGAAGTCAAACATTATGACGAGCTTGAAAGCGAGTGGTATCAGAAGGCCAAGACTGTCCGACGGGAACTCTTGAAGACAACTAAAAATCGAGCACAGCAGCAGATGAACAGTGTTGAGTCTCGAAAGCCATTCCACCAGATTCCTCGCATTGACGACCTACCTGACTTTGGTGGGATTGAGAGTCGTCAAATTCTCAACACGATGGACAACATCAGCGATTTTCTCAATGCCCAGGCTGAGCAACTTCAATTGTGGCGAGCAAAGATTGTCGACATTCTCTTACTTCGCTTAACCGACGATGACGATGATGACCAGGAGATCACAGGAGAAGAATATGACGAGTCATTGAAGGCTCAAGACGAACTGTATGTCTACATAATGGCACTGCGAACTCTTGTTGCCGATCGAAACAGCGCCATCAACGGTCTGACTGATACCCTTGTTGAACATGAGCTTCGGGCTGCAGAGAAGCAAGCTTTGCGCAAGGACATCGATGACAGTCAAGAGAACCGAGGCCACGCGCCAGAAGTGGTCATTGAAGTTGCACAAACGCGACGTAAACTTCAGGCAACACTCGAAGGCGGTTCACTGAAGGGAGTAATATCTGGTGTTCGCTCACTTACCACTTCTCTGCAGTGGAGGGCAGATGGTGGAGACGCTCGTGCTGCTGGAGAACTTGCTGTCGTGCAAAAGCACATGGCCCGGATACAAGAGATATTTGCACAGCAAGCGAAGACTATTATTGAATTGGAGAAAGAGCAGGAAATATTCCGCTCAACTATGAATCAAAGGCTCGAGTACTACCGTCAATTCCAGCATATCTCAGATACAGTTGGCAAGTACAAGGAGGAGCTCGATGAGATGTTCGACCAACGTGAATTCGAAAAGACCCAAAGATCGCGGCAGCAAAAGAAAGACGTTGTCGCCGGCCTGAAGACGAAACATACGTATCTGACACATCTACGTACCGAAAACCAAGCCGAGACACAGGCTGAGTGTATCATCTGCCAAGACAACATTGAACTTGGTGTGCTAACAATTTGCGGAGTAAGTCTTTTGTATGTTGTCATGGATTTCTACTGACATGTGGTGAAGCATAAATATTGCAAAGAGTGCATCAATCAGTGGTGGCATCAGCATCGGACTTGTCCACTATGCAAGCAGAAGCTCCGCTCTTCAGACTTCAAGGACATCAATTTCAAGCCAAGTGAAATAAAGGCACAAGAAGAAGTTCACGAGCCAGCAGGAACTCCCCAAGCGTCCTCGCCGAACTCTTCGAACACATCAATATATTCTGACATGAGCGTTGCCACCATGAAAGAAATCAAGATGATCGATCTCGACGGCTCCTATGGTACAAAGATTGACATGATCGCGCGTCATATCTTTTGGATCCGGGCAAATGATCCTGGCGCCAAATCTATCATCTTCTCCCAATTCGGCGACTTTCTCGAAGTGCTGCGTGAAGCATTCAAGAAATGGCGCATTGGTGTCAGCAGCATTACTGATAAGGAGGGTATTCAGAAGTTCAAGACTGACCCAGCCATTGACTGTTTCCTCCTCGATGCCAAGTCCGACTCCTCCGGCCTCAACCTAGTCAACGCGACATACGTCTTCCTCTGCGAGCCGCTCATCAACCCAGCCATCGAGCTCCAAGCCATTGCCCGTGTCCACCGCATCGGACAACAACGCCCGACTACCGTGTTCATGTACCTCATCTCCGACACCGTCGAGGAAGCCATCTACGACATTTCCGTTGCTCGACGTCTCGAACATATCAGCAAGTCGCTATCTAGGTCTGGCACGGCGACACCGATTGTGAAAGATGACACGCTCGATAAAGCGAACTCGGCGGAGCTGCAGGCTGCACCGCTCAAAGCACTGTTAAGGAAGAAAGGGAATGGTGAGCAGGTACAGGAACATGATCTTTGGCAATGTTTGTTTGGAAAGCAAAGGAAGGCCTTGAAACCTGTTTTAGAGAGGGAGGTGGGGATGCATTTGCGTGCTGAGGCGGCGGAAGGAAGGGCGAGGGAAGCTGCTGCTGCTACTCCAACTTAAGGACTACTTTGGGCAGGTGTGCTTGGAGTTTGCTAGATACCCCGGTTTGAATCACTGTTTGAATAAGTATGGCATTTGTCACCCAACTATGATCGGATGTCGTCCGAAACGCTGTGAATTTTCTGCATGACAGTTTATACCAAAAACATCTTTTGCCTTACGCTTGAAGATCAAAGAGGAAAGAATGGAGAAGGATTTTTCTCGGCGTCTTCAAGCCAAGTTGAACATTGCTGGGGCCACCCAAAATACCGCTGAAGGACCAATACAAAGCACTCTGCTCATGCATATACGTCCCATCCTTCGAGAAACTACTCAATGCCACTGATCCTACAAGATGCGAGCACCGAGCTGAAGAAGCGAAGCGAAGTGAAGACAGACAGCCGACCTAATACAAATTTGCTTCTTCCAAAAGCAAGCCATGACGGCAGAATATAATAGAAGGGAATAAGGAAGCAGTCGATGAGGTACTTGTACGCAAAAGATAGACAAAGGGAACAACAACAAATTAATGTGCTAGAACAGGACAACGCAACCAAGAAAAAGGGCTGACAGAACAGCATACAGAGGACAACAACTCCTGTCAAATGCTTTGCTTCGAGCCAGGGAGATATGACTGTTCATGCCAAGTGTATACGCAAAGAGCATATATCCTCGTGTCGACAGGTACAGGTAGCGCACTACCGCTGCCCGGTATACCCGCGCCCGTACGTATATTGCGCCTGGGAGGGCGCGGGCGGCGCAGCGGTTAGGGCTTTCCAGGCGACTTCGGCGGCTTCCTCACGCGAGAGTGCGAGGTAGCGGTAGTCGCGCCAGAGATGGGCTCTGTATTCGCGGCCGTGGACGAAGACGCTGCTGGACCATGCTGTTCTGATGCCTGTCGAGGTTGGGTCAGATGTGGTTCGCATGGGGATCAAAGGGGTGGATAGAGGAGCAGGAGGGAGGAGGGAAAGCTAGGCTGGGTGAAGGATATGGGACGATTTGATCGCGGACTAAGGGGTAAGGACGTAGGGAACAGGATGCGAACCTCGAGGATCAGAGTAGTCTTGGAATTGAGGCTGAGCTATCTGCTGGGTCGCACAGTAGTCTGTTGAAGCTGCTTAGCAGTGTGTGAGAGAGTTTGAGATACGAAGTGGCGCCGTACGTTGCAGCTTCTGGATATAACTTTCTTGTGCCGCCATCCTAGCAGACTTAGACGTGAAGAGGGGTGAAATGCAAATAATGTAGCACTGATGCTATGGTGGGGTATATGGGTTCTTGAGTGGGTCTAAAGACTTGACCTGTAGCATGGGATGGGAAGG
>AJMS01010248.1:0-16631 GCA_000263175.2 Phaeosphaeriaceae sp. UM 1110
ATGGTGTGGATTGGACTCGCTGGAAGCATCGCTTTCATGTGGACAAATACACCTTGGCTGGACATTCCTTTGGCGCTGCGACAGTAGTCGAAGCGCTCAGGCATACGGGCCGCTTCAAGAATGTGTCCGCTGGCATCATCTACGACATATGGGGCGCGCCCGTCAAGCCTCCAGCGGACGAACCCGAACATCGCATCCACCTGCCTCTTCTTGGTATCAATTCAGAAGCGTTCATGGTAAGCTGCCGATGCGTGAATGTATATGTGAGACATTGCTGACTTCGTACAGTACTGGCAGTCGAATTTCGATGCTGTGAAGTCGCTCGTGGAAGAGGCTAGCGAACGAGGGTATCCAGCATACCTCCTTACTGTCCGAGGCTCTGTTCACATAACCCAGTCGGACTGGTCCATACTATATCCCCATGTTACGTCGTTCTTGTTGAAGGCCACAGTGAATCCTACCCGTGCCATTGACCTCAATGTGTCTGCCAGTCTCGAATTCCTTCGCCTCGTCATGCCGAAATATGGTGGCGGGAAAACGATACTCGACCGCTGTATGACGAATGAAGCCATTCTGCAAACAGATTTGCTGGACGAAATGCCAGATGAAAACCGACCCGAGGATCAATTCATTGCGGCAAAGCTGAAGGTCAAACACGAGTTCAGCAAGCGAATAGCATCACGCTACCGCAGGAAGATGAAGAGACATCGCCACGCCAGTGCAGGGGCGAAATATTCGACTTCGGATGAAGTATGGAGCCATTACAGACCGACAGAGGAGCAGCTGAAGAAATGGATGGCCGATGAGGGGTTTAGACAAAATCAGACCAACGAAAATTCGACCATGAAGGATGATCCAGAAGACGCTGCAAATACGACCACGGCCGCGTCCGGTGCCAGCAACGACCGTTCCGGTGACAATAATAGACTTCCGCTGAGCGATGCTGATGAAGAACAACGGGTCGATGACAGCGATTTCAGCACGCTGTCGGAGAGCAACGATATGGAGTCACGGAGGCCTAAGGAGACGTGTTCGAGTAAGTGTCAAGACGATGCTGAGCAGGACACTGTGCAGGCGAGGCACACTAATAATGCGTCGGCCGCTGCAGACGGTGGATCCAACGATGCGCCACCAGGCACGTGGCTTGGCATCCTTCCCACCCTCCGAGATGGACCCCAGCAGCAATGAAGTTGATCTAGTGGCTTGACAGGATCGTGCTGCGTGCATA
Source organism: Phaeosphaeriaceae sp. UM 1110 (assembly GCA_000263175.2). Classification (NCBI taxonomy): domain Eukaryota; kingdom Fungi; phylum Ascomycota; class Dothideomycetes; order Pleosporales; family Phaeosphaeriaceae; species Phaeosphaeriaceae sp. UM 1110. Next base: position 1,229 of record AJMS01010248.1, read on the forward strand.
CATGTTGGTGGATAAGTGGGTTCAACGGCGGGATAGTGGACCCTGCGTACATGAGACTTATCCGTAAGAAGCGATTTTAATGACTTTGACCACCACATGTATCCGTAGGTGTTGCGTAGTCATCACTTTGTACTCGCACTGCACGCTGCAATTGTGGTCCGACTCATCGAGACGCAAGATCGTCCGAGATTGCGGTAGATGTATGTCAGCAGCTTGACTTTTGGCATGCTTGATCGTACCACCGATGCCAGTGGCGTCTCGGATTCGGAAACCTTGGAAGGGCAGATACGATCACGTGACGGCGACCGCGGCTCTGAACTGGAGTTCGAACTGTTCAGTAATCATCCCCGCGTGCCGATTCTGGCAGACCTTCACCATCCCAATTCACGTCGCACACAACGCATGGCATCATCCGCGCCCCTAGAGTCAAAAGCTCAACTACTATAGCATCGTACGAAATTCTTCGACCTACTTTTCTTTCATGATTTGGTAGCTGCACCGAGCTGACAAGCGCATTGACGCCGGCGGCCTCCTGCACCCAACGCGACGGAAGCACGGCAGGCCTGCGCTTCGTAAGCTGTTCGTTTTGCGGGGGCATGTGCTTTCTTTCGTGTGTGCGACGTACGGCATCCTGGTTATGTTGAAATCCCTGTTCGCCTCTTAATCCGCGCCGTGCTGAGCTGAGACTGCAAGAGGCGTCTGGCTGCATCTGGATGTGAGGTGGTTTCTTTTTAATATTCAGGCATTGCGTCACATTTCGGCCTCGACACCGGACCTTCTACATATTCTCTACCTGCCTTATCAACACGACAAAATATTCCTTGGCTTAGGCGGACTGGATTACTTCTGTACGTCCGCTTGCTGTGGAGCTGCTTGTTGTTGTACTCGAAGGCTCCAGGGGCCCATCTCGCGCTAGTCGGGCCGATTACTTTGTGCACCTGCCTCGACCAAAGAGGAGGGTATCGAGAGGACGACATGACCAGCTCTGAGTCTGAAGGTGCGAATACGCGGCCGAGGAAGCGGTCGCGCACAAGTAACGCTGCTGAGGATGGTGGTAAAGATGGGAAGAAAGCAAGGGGTCGACCCAGAGTCGATACCCAGGACGCGACAGCTGCGGATGTGAGTTGCGTCTTGTCCCCTCCACGTTCAACACATGAAATCTCATGCATGCATCGCCAATCTATATCCAAAAGAGAAGATGTCTTGTACACTACATATGCGAAGTCCTGCGCTGCGTCGATCATATGTGGGGCTTACGATGATATAGCGACGCAGGACACAGATCCGTCTCGCCCAACGAGCATATCGACAAAGGAAGGAAACCACTATATCATCTCTCAAACAGCAAAGCACACAACTGCAGTCGATCATCGAGCAGATGAACAAGTCGTTCTTGCGGCTGAATGACTCGGTCCTCAAATCTGGTGTGCTACAGCTTAATCCAGGTCTGGGCAATGAGCTGAAGCATGCTACCGAATCATTCACGACATTGGCGAAAAGTGCGAGTGAGATCGAAGCAGGTGATGAAGAGCAGGTTGAAGGTGCGGAACAGGCTGTGGAACCCATACCTGTCACTCAAAGCTCACGGGAGGCTTCATCGTAAGTATTACCAGTCGTTCTTTCGAGTTCTTACGGTCATACGCGCAAGACTGAAGACTTGATCAAGCTCCGCGATGAAAGATCGGTGCTTGTTATGAGACCCTGGACTCTCCGATGATGATGATGATCACGAAAGACAGGGCTGACCAGATGTTCAGGCCAGCACGAAATAACACGGAAGTTGGATGGGGCTACTCAGCCATACCAGACCGGACAGAGAATAACCTCCATTCCATACAACCACAGGTCCAGCCGGACAACTATTTTCAAAACATTCATGGCGCCTTCGGACAGTCGCAAACTGCCAGCTTGATACCAAGGCGCCAGTTCACCATGGGCGAAGTATGGGACCAGTCCAAGAACGCTGCTTCAAATTACCAGCCACAGGCAACAGCTAACACGGGCTCACTTCCTTTCGGCTTCCTGGATATCTTAAATCAGCAGCAAGATTCATATGCGGCATCGAATCCCCAGGTGTTTCAACTCAACATTCCAACACCAGACTTGACGCCGCCGTTGATAAGACTACCTACGCCACCTCTACGACTGCCAACGCTAAACAACAAGACCCTAGCTCCTATCACCACTTACAGCCATGACGAGACAACTTTTGCACGTCGTCTGAATCGCGCTGCCTTGGAAGCTGGGTTCCATCTCCTAAGTAGTGCTAACATACGGCCATCCAGGCTCAATTTTGTCTTCAAGTTGTCGCTCCCATACCTTACTCTTGAACAGCTGCGTGCTCGCTTCAGAATGATACTGTCGCGTAGCATCAACGAAGAACTTGATTTCTGGGAAACACCCTTCATCCACTTGGGTGGTGCCGGAACACACTATCCTCGCAGAGACGCAAACGGCAACATCGTGCCCAAGAAGAACAACTGGACTGTACGTCAGATCGGACCAGTTGAAAAGAGAATGGTGCGCATGGAAAATGTCGCAGATGGTCGCTGCGAGTATCTCAGTGATATCGATCTCACTGGATTTGAGGGCGAGTGGTTCGATTCGTGGGATGTGCAAGGCTATCTCGAGGAGCGATGGAACTGTCGCCTCGACCCGACGAGCTCGTTTGCCGAGTGCTTAGTTGATGACGAGGAGGAGGAGGAGGAAAACGGCTTTGAAATGGCGGGGCGCCGGTCAAACGGGGAAGACAATAGCCCGCCAAGCTTGACGCATAGTTCAACGAACTCTTCCACGGCGTCAGCAGGCCATGGTGGTGAGATCCTCAGACCTACCTCACGTATATGAACTAACGCTATAGTCGCAGGACCGAAATCACCACCAACGACAAATTACCCGGTACCTGACCTGCCATTCGGTCTTGACATGTCCTTTGCAGCGCCTGTATTTGTGTCTAATCCAGTCGATCTCTCGTTCGATCAGACACTTGGTCTGGACCTCGCACCTGGATTCGACTATGGCTATCCAAGCAGCAGTGGCTTCAACGTTGACACGAATCTTGGTGTGGATCTAATGGGTGAGGTGGAGGTGGTGCCTCGACAGAAGAAGAAGAAGGTCGCCTGGGTGGAGGTCAACATCTTGATTGATGGTAAGTGGTGGACTCGCAAACAAGAAGTGAATGTGACGACTAACGTGCAAGCAGACCTCATCAAACATGGAGTTTGTCTGGGACGAGCACCAGGGTTTCGACGCAAAGATGTCGATATGGCGATGCAGAGGGCTTTAGTGTCGACAACTTGACGCACGAGAAGCCGGGTGCGGCATGCTTCTTCTTTCTCATACAATGCAAAGGTAAAGCAGGATGTGGTGTAGGGCGTTGATGGAACCTCATGTGGTAAAGGCCACGAGCGCACGATTTACGAGACATGACAAAGTAAATATTGATAGCAAATAAGTAATATACAGAGCAAGCTTTATGTTTGTTCTACATGCTTAACAGATAAAGGCAGATCACGTGCACAGCGGTTAGCGCAAGCGCTAGTCGGCTCCCAGAGTCAACTGTCGCCCGAGTTGGGTGCTGGATCGCCGGAACACCTCACAGCGTCCCCACGACCACACGTTGAGGGCACCCCAGACCGTCGTACAAGACTCGCCGTCTGCATATCCCGTATCCGTATTCCGTTGCAAGAAGCGCAAGATCCTCGCTGAGCGCGCGCGCCGGTTCCTTTTGCAGCCTCAAGCGTAGCGACGACTGCCTGGGCTTGCCGTCTATATCCATCCTCTGCGCGCGCACCAGAGTCGCAAAGCAGCAGAGCCGTCCTCTGCGCACGTTGAAGTTGCACGGTAGATAGTTGAAAAGAGGTGAAGAGTCGCGGCCATGTCGAACACTATCGTGGTCAGTTGTCCCCAGGCGCTGCGCAGGCGGTGACGCGCGTGGGCGAGGCACGTCCGCTGACAGCGACATCTAGGGCACGGTCTACCAGCAGATCATCGATAATGTGATCAAGGCCTCGCAGAATGACTTTGAGGAGTTTGGCGTGGACCAGTCGACCCTCGACGAGATGAAGCAGGTACGTGACAGCCTGGCCGGCAGTCCGGCTATCGCACCTTCCTTGAAGTCATGGCAGCGCCGCGCAACCGCTCCTCTCTTTTGTCGCTCGTCTCTGTTTCTTTCTTTTGGTCAAGAATATCTCCCCGTCGTCTACGCTGCGCTGGACGGTGGCGCGATGCAGCCTGGCTTGCGTCGTGATGGGCGGCCGGAAGCGGGGCTGAGTAGCCGGCTGGTTTCGCAGGTCGGGGGCGCCCTGAGTATTTGGGTCACTTCTTATAGCCCCTGCGCAGCTGCGCAACCCCGCCAAGCCAAGCCCATCGCTGCCCGAACAGGCCTAGTCGCGTCATGTAACGGCTGCCTACTTGAATTCACTCATGCATCTTGAGCATGTACTGACTGAGTGATTCAGGGCTGGCAAGAAAAGCTATCAGCACTCAAGGTCGCCAACTTCCCGTGGGACCCGCAGCCTGAGCCGCCGCGTCAGCCCCCTACTGTGCCGTCGAATGTCAAGACAGAAATTGACCTTCCTCCTGCGTCAACACCACAGGATACGCTGAACTTTCCTAATGTACCCATCAAGGCCGAGACAGGAGGTTATCAACCACCTGTGCAAGCCTATACCCCAGGGCAGCCCGCAAACGGTGTTGTCTACTCGGGCGGATATGAACCAGACGCTGCAGCATCACGGGCCGCCACTCTGGTCCAGCAACGTTTCCAGAATGGCCAGCAGCAGCCTCAGAGGCCACAGCAGTATCAGGCAAACTTCTCCAACGTTCACCAAGGCCAAGTACCCCACATGCCCATAAACGGTCAGCCACAGCCAAGGATGATGCCTCAAGGTCAACAACAGCAACAGCAAATGCACCAGCAACAACAGCAACGTATGCAGCAACAGCAACAGCAGCAGCAGCGTCCACCTCAGCAGGGGCAGATGTACAACTCGCAGACTGATGGTGCCGATGACGCTCTGGCGGACTGGAATGCACTAAAGGCAGCACGGGCGGCGGCAATCGAAGACGAGGCTGGCCGTCTCGCAGCCGATCAGTTCATGCGTGCCCGCATCGATGCCATGGCCATGCGCCAGGACAGCGGCCTGATGGTGCCCCTGAACTCGATGCCAAAGGGCAAGAAGAGGAAGGCAGCCGTCAGTGTCTTGCAAGCTGAGGATGCGGAAGCTTCGTCAAGCGTGCCAGGACCGGCCCGCTTCGACGGTGATGACGATGAGGTCAAGGAAGATCCCGATGATGCCATCAACTCTGATCTTGATGATCCGGAGGATGACTTGAATGACGGAGACAACAGTGACGACGAGATGGTTGACTACATGCTGTGTACCTATGACAAGGTCCAGAGGGTCAAGAACAAGTGGAAGTGCACGCTCAAGGACGGCATCTTGACCACCAACAAGAAGGAGTAAGTTTTATATATTTTTGCCATGCGTGACAATGCTGACAGATCTAGATACCTCTTTCACAAGGCCAACGGCGAGTTTGAGTGGTAGTGATGCAACATGATCGGTTTGTGGCATTCACAGCCTTCCTCAAAGGGCATCAACTCCCTATACCACCGAAACAAAAAATAACAAACAAGCAAACATGTGTAACACTGATTTCCGTTCTGGACATTATAACAGCGGCCAGATGGTCGAGCCATGATCACGACAGCTGGTCGAACACAGTGGCTATCAACAATCGAATGAACAAAATGGCGATCGATTTCATATCCAGAAGAGATGAACTGCTCGCGCTTCAGCGCCAAGGGTTTCTCCATTTGCCATCTCCCTTTTCCCATCTTGGTCATTCCAGCAGTTCCAGGCTTTCATCTCTTTTCATGCCTATGCGATTTGTTACATTGACGCTCTTGCTGGTGCGCGTTAACAGCGACACGGCGCTGGGTTTTTGCGGGTTGAACGGAGTCCAAATTGATCCAATGAAAGCAGAGGGATGTGTGTACGTCTAAAGAAAAAGGAGTCAAGATATTTGGTCCCGCGTCTGTCTTTTTCCTTTTAATGCTGCGGTCCAGTGCAGTGCAGCTGCGATCACATGAATCAGAGAGAAGAAGGCTCTCATATAGTTCTGTCATAGTATGCTAGATGTAATTCACAAGATTGAACAATACATTCCACCCCCACGCATCGCACACGCCCCATGAAGTCTACAACAGCACATCACAGCTCATCCCCACTCCCCTCCCCCTCCCCATTCATCAACATCGTCTCATCCACATCTCCCTCTCCACCACCCTCTCCCTCTTCATCATCCTCCTCCTCCTCCTCAACCATAGGGACAACCACAAAATCGACAAAACTCAATTTCCCACTCACATCTACGCCACCACTTCCACCCCCAGGATTCGCAGCCTCGACCTCAATCATGAACTGCAAACTCAAGACGCCCTGGCTATCCATGCGTATGCTCACTTTCTTGGCGACGCTCATTGCCCTCGCTGCTTTTTGTACTAGGGCGAATTTATAGGATGAGCGGAGGATGTGGTCTGGGTCGCTGAGCTGGAAGGTTTCGAGGAGGTTTGTCTGTGCGTCTGCTTCATCTGGGGCGGCGTTGACGGCACTGCTATGGGGCCGTGGTTTCGGGGTATTATTGAATTCGACGCGCGCAGATCCCAAGGTCCCTGACGCAGCGATTGCGAAAAAGGGCTTTCCGCGCACAGATTTGGCGTACATGGTTAGTTTCTCGGGGGATGTGGATGAGAGTTCGGAGAGGGCGTCGTGCAGCCATGAGCCGCGCATGATGGTTTTCATGACTACGTCGCGACGGTCGAAGGGGATCTCTTCGGCGTATTCGGGCTCGTAGGTGGAAAGGTCGCAGGTGGTACGTATCGAGGCCTCAGTCAGGATGATGGAAAGAGGCGCCCCGAGCTCGGGGTAGGAGATGCGACAGAGATTGTTCATGCCCAGGACGTTGTTAGAGAAGGCGGTGCTGGTGGGGTAGGGGTTGTCGCGCGCCCATGGTGGTTTGGAGGTGCTGGGGTCTGTGAGGCCGAAGATCTGGAGGGTTTCGAGGAGGGCGGGGAGCGAGATTTGGAAGTTGGGGGATGTGGATGGATCGGACTCGTCGTCTTCTTCGCTGTCGGAGATCTCGTTGCGTTCGGGTGTGGGCGCATGGTAGTTGTAGGTGGTGAAGAGGGATTTGTTGAGGAAGGTGGATGCTGCTGCGCGTCAGTCTCGCATTGTTGCAGATGTGGAGACGGGGTAGCATACCTTCCATTGAGCTGCCTTCGCTGACTGAGAACTTCAGGCCTTCCTCGCTGATGGTGACGTGCGCTTTGTTGGAGAAGGTTATGCAGCGAAGGAGGTGGAACAGCTGGCGGGCAGAGCTGGAGACAGCTGTAAGGACTGGAGGCTCTTCCTCGCCCATGATTGCTAAAGTATATCTGTGTCTGAATTTCGTATACAGTGCTTGCGCGAGATGGTGGGATCGTGATAGAGGTAGTGGTAGAGGCAAGGTAGATGGTGGTCTCGAAGATCTATTGTATTCCCGTAGACTATGCGCACAGTATGCCCCAAACGCCGAACGTGCAAAGAAATTATACGTAGACGCCGACGGCGCAAATCATGTATACCGCTCCGAACCTGGGCGTGTCAGTCGTGGTTGCGCATGAGTGATGTGAACACGTACCCGAAAGCGACTGAAGCTGGGACGCCGAGAAGTGGGAGGTTGATGAGAGAGCGGTCTATTGTGTTGTGAGTGTCGTATTGGAGCAGAGGAATAGGCAGTCGCGCGTACTCAGACCGAAGATGGCACCCAGGACGAGAGCTGCGCGTCATTAGCAGAGCTCCACGATAGCTTGAGGACCACGGCTACATACACAGCAACAGCAGCGCAAATCCTACAGTAAACTGCGTGTTCTTTCCGACGGCAGGGTAGTAGGGCGCTCCCGAAGCAGCCTCCCAGACGTCTAGTAGTGGGCTCGACATGAGTGCGTGGAGAGCAATTGGGTGTGAATTGGTTGCTTGAGTACTGCTCCAAGCGGCTTTGGTGGCCTTTGGATGGTGAGCGGACGTGGGCCGTGATTGGCCCGTGGCTCCTCCGCGCACCAGGCGCCACTTCCCCGAGCTGCGATTGCGACACGTCCAAGTGAGAGAGAAGGGAAGCCGCGACAGAACACAACACCATGGGTGGCTCAACTGACCAAGGTAAGTCCATATCTCACATGCACCCTCTTCTCTGCGACACTCGCCATGTGTTGCAGCGCTCATCATGCCCGCGTCCAAGGACATCTCCAAGCTGCGGACCACGCTTGGTTACTTCACCTCTTCCCCAGTCGCACCCCGCGCCACATCCCGCCCACCGCGCGGGGACCACCGACCTGCGCCCTCGTCGCCAGACATACCTCTGAGTCTACTCCGTGCTAACCATGATGACCCGCCAGCTAAGCGCAAGGCGAACGATGCCGTCGAGGGCGGCTCCCCCAAACGCACCAAGCAAGAGAGCCCTTCCGAGGCCTCGGTAGTCGACGACGCACCCCCGGAGCCCAAGAAACGTCTTGTTGGCTTCCCCGAGAATCCTGCTGCCGTCGAGGAGCGCGAAGGTCACATTGAGTTCCGAGTCGTCAACAACGATGGCCGCAGGGAGAGCACCATCATCTTGACCGGCCTGAAATGCATCTTCCAGAAACAACTGCCCAAGATGCCCAAGGACTACATCGCCCGTCTCGTCTACGACCGGACCCATCTGAGCATAGCTATCGTCAAGAAGCCGCTCGAGGTCGTCGGTGGCATCACGTACCGACCATTCGACAAGGGCCAGTTCGCCGAAATCGTCTTCTGTGCCGTCTCCTCCGATCAGCAAGTCAAGGGCTATGGCGCACATCTCATGGCCCATCTCAAGGACTACGTCAAAGCCACCTCGCAGGTCATGCACTTCCTCACCTACGCCGACAACTACGCCATCGGCTACTTCAAGAAGCAGGGCTTCACCAAGGAGATCACACTCGAGAAGTCGCGCTGGATGGGTTATATCAAGGATTACGAAGGCGGCACCATCATGCAGTGCAGCATGGTCCCAAAGATACGCTACCTCGAGTCACGGCGCATGCTTCTTAAGCAGAAAGAGTGCGCAAATGCAAAGATCCGAGCAGTCAGCAAATCATACGAGGTCCACGCGCCTCCTTCGCAGTGGTCAAAGGGCGAACTTAAAGCCATCGATCCCCTCACCATCTCCGCCATCAAGAACTCAGGCTGGTCGCCGGTCATGGACGAGCTTGCCCGCGCGCCCCGCCACGGGCCCAACTACAACGCCCTCCTCCATCTCCTCAACGACATGCAGAACAACAGCAATGCTTGGCCGTTCCAGCAGCCCGTCAACAAGGACGAAGTCCTCGACTACTACGATGTCATCAAGGAGCCCATGGACTTGGCTACCATGGAGGAGAAGCACGAGAAGGACCTCTACCCCACGCCCGAGGACTTCATTCGCGATGCCAAGCTCATCTACGACAACTGCCGCAAGTACAACAACGAGAGCACCCCATATGCCAAGGCAGCGACCCGACTGGAGCGCTACATGTGGACGCGTATACGAGAGATTCCGGAGTGGTCGGTAAGTTACACCCTTGCGCTGAGTAGCTTATGAGCGATTCACTAACACTCTTGCAGCATCTTGAAAGCGAATTGACTGGCAAATAAGCTTTCCACTCCATAGCCTCGAGTTTGGGATTTGGTGCATACATCATTTTAGCGGCATTGGGTCGGCGTCAGGTGTTTGAGGGAATGGGCCAAGGAATTGTATACCCTATCATGTTTCTTCCAGCGTGGTAAATACCTGTATCAGCTGTGCATGTAGAATAAATTACCAACGCGAACATTTGTGAACGAACAATCCCTCCATATTGCGCATAATGGCTGGTCCACATCCGAGTTCTTTTAACGTGTTAACAACGTCGAAGATATGATATGACTCTGCTCCTGGTAGGAGTGTATGAATGGATAAAGTGCGTTTATGTGAATGCGTGTCCAAGCTCACAGAGTAGCTTCAAGGTCACTCATGTTTGAAGTAATATTCTCACTCATAATCTATAATATCGAGTTGTATTCATGAATAAAGAGGGGACATATCCAGAGCTTAAGCTTCCCTGCAATCTTCAATGGCGATCTACCAGTGAATTCTTAATATTCCACAATATTCCCGAGTTCTACTTACTTGTATTCAAGAATATCCAATATCCACACTACTTACTTAATCTCTGCATGCAGAGGTTCAAAACTGGCCTATGCGTCCCTAATAATCATGTCAATTTTTCACACGTATGTTGATACTAAGATTGTCTACGTATTCTTCCTATGATACAACAACGAATCGGTGTGTTTTTACAAAGACACCCGTTTCAAACCAGATGGACATACATATTGATCTTGCCCCCTCTGCACGCGAAGATATGTCCAGACAGGTGTCTCTGCGTCGATAAGGTATGAGAAGCTCTACAGGGGTTTTCCGATTCTTGGGCGACGGCGATAGATTGAGCGTGTCTGTGGAGGCTGTACAATGTTTGGGCGGCTGTGGCCTCTACTGGGTACAAATGGCGTAAGAGGTTATTGGCTCGTCACGGTTGATACATGTTGCCGTGCGCAGGTGGTCGTTGTGATGGATACACTGCATGCGCCGGCCTACTGAATCGCTCCTGTCTTCGCATTGGACACGAAGTATTGCTTGCTTCTATTTGGTATGCGGGTGGTGACGGGTGAGCTTAGCAGGTGAATATCATAGGACCGCAGCGTATTGTAGTATTCAACAGCAGATTCGCGAGTCTGAGATCTCAAAGAGATGTTTGCTGTCGAATGCGGTGCAATACCCGCATATAGCTCACTCGTGCTATCTGCAGTACTGTCAGCCGATTCTTAACTTACACCTATCATTTCTCTTGTCTTCATGGTTGAAAAGCCATCGCGATGGTGAGATCCACAAAGAGATAACGATCGGGAATCCGGGTTCGAAGCAATGCATGCTGTTGTGGATCTCGAGAAATCGCTGATCGAGTCCTGGCGAACAACATTCCAGAACACTTCCCGCGCTGCTGGGTCTCCACCGAGGACCTTGGATTGGTCGAGTCACCTACAGCATGGAAGCAGAGATCTGCAACATTCGACCACTGGCATGATTTGCATGTCAGAGTTACCTCAAGTGCCACCACTGGCAACGCTTAGATGCTCCATCTGTGCCGCGAGCCGTTCACTTCCACGCGACAAGCTGCCCCATTGGACCGTCTCCACTGCGGGGTGTTAGTCTGCGTCGGACGGTGCTCCATCAATAGCTCATGCTCATTGTTCGACGAACTCAAGCAACAACGTTTCCGTGCCGCCGACAAGATGCCAAACTTTGACACATTTCCAAAGCGCATAAGTGGTGGCTAGGCGATTCCCGAGACGTGGACTCGGAGCGCATTGCTCAAAAGCGCAGGTTGCTGATACGGCAGCCAGCCCGCCTCCCAAGGTGTATCTGCACGCCCGACCGTAAGCGCGCTCCATGGTGTCGTGCCCTGAATCTGACCTGGTTATCGGATAAGGCTTGGCCGAGGCCTTCCGGGCAGTCAATAAGTTACAAGTGGGGATGGCAAGATAACCTCGAGGAACGCTATTCGAATTCAGAATGAGCGAGGCGCAAAGCGATCTTACTGTGGCGGGGCGCGTGTGATCAGTGATCATGTAACATTTTGATAGGGGCGGGGGTGGCCGTCCGCGGATCGCTGGGGACTGTTTTTGCAGAGATCAGCATTTTGGTTGCGGCCACTCGGATCTAACCATTTTTCAATGACCTTCATCTGCGGCTCGGAAATTTCGAAATAACTGTGATCGAATTTGGCGGTCTTGCATTGTCCTGGAGGTCATTGACCCGATGTGCAGGTACCAAGTGACCGGGCTACTTGCTCCAGGGTCTTCGGGGAGAACGATGGTCGTTGACATTTGATCCTGGGGGAGGTCAGACGTGCTGCTTCGAGAACGCCACGCGTTTCCCAAACGAGAGCCTCAACCGACGCCCCACCATGTTTCGCCGCCGCTTATCACAGGCTAGGAATACTAGTAGCACGTTTGCTCGTGTGATTGGGCAATGGCAGGTGTCTATCAAGCCTGGGGAAAGATAAGAACCTGGTACGCCTTGCAGCACCGCGGAAAGGCCGTTGGTGCTGGTCCAAGTTGACACGAGATTCATGTGCTTCGAGCAGCGAGTGAAATGTCACAAGGGGAATCCTTGGGAAGCGGAGCTGGCCGAGAACCAATAGCCAGCCGAAGGGCTTGTACTACTGCGCTTCGGCCATGTCGAAAGAGGCAGTTGCCAAGAGGGGTGTCCGGCTGGGGCTCGAGTTGTAGTCTGGGCCAGCGAGGGTAGTAGTCCCTCCACTTTTCGTAGTAGCGCAAATCCACGGCACGCAAATATAATTCCCGTTGTGCGCCGATACCTGCGAGCCAACAGTTCCTCGTTCGTTTTTTGAATCCACAAGGAATTGCCCTCGTGCCCATTGTCAAGTCAACATGGCCGATCGCGAGCACAACAGCTCCCCCATGCCTGGTGTGGCACGCAACCCAGATCCCGCGCTGGACATTGCTCGCGAGCATGAGCACGAGCACATCCACCACAGCGCCCGCGCTATCCACCACGACAACTCGGTCCCAGCATACTCGACTGGCACAACCGACGAGAAGCCCAGCAAGATTCTAGAGCATAGTGCTCAGGACTCGCATGGCAACCACCTCCACTCCAGCCACGACATCGAGAAGACTGGTGGCTTCACCGACTATGAAGAAAAGCAAACTCGCAGCTCTTCCGACCCTGAGGCCGAGATGAAGGTCAGGAAGTGGTACCACCCCAAGGTGCTGTACAGGAATTACCGACCTTGGTTCCATCTCTTGATTGCGGCCTTTTTCACCGGGTAAGTCTCTTGAGCTGTCGCCGATAGCATGGTCTGACAATCTTCAGATGGTGGATCGCTAGTGTCGTTGTACACCACAGCGACAAGAATTGGGTCATTCCGTTCTTGTTCTGGTTGTGTATCATGATCCGAATTATCACCCTCCACGTACCCATCACCGTCGTAACCAAGCCCATGCACTGGGTATGGAACAACACCGGAGTCCGGTTCGGAAACCTCATTCCTGAGAAGATGCGCGTACCAGCGGGCGGTGCGTTGGTCATTGCAGTCATCCTCATTGGAGCGTTCGTCAGCGAAGAGAGCGAGGACAACACCCGCGCAAACCGTGCCGTTTCGCTTTTCGGTCTTGCTGTCTTCATCTTTGGTTTCTGGATCACATCTCGCAACCGCAGCAAGATTGTCTGGCAAACCGTCATCATTGGCATGCTCATGCAATTCGTCATCGCCTTGTTCGTTCTGCGCACTGGAGTCGGTTACGATATCTTCAACTTCATCTCCGAGCTGTGTCGAGAGTTGCTCGGATTTGCCAACGAGGGTGTCACTTTCCTGACGGACGCTGATGTTCCCAAACTGCCTTGGTTTTTCACTGGTGTCATCCCCGCCATCATCTTCTTCGTCTCTTTCGTGCAGCTCCTCTTCTACTGGGGTATCCTCCAGTGGTTCATCGGAAAGTTTGCCGTCTTCTTCTTCTGGGCTATGCGCGTTTCCGGAGCTGAGGCTGTCGTCGCTTCCGCATCGCCTTTTATCGGACAGGGTGAATCTGCCATGTTGATCCGGCCCTTCGTTCCTCACTTGACCATGGCCGAGATTCACCAGATCATGTGCTCTGGTTTCGCTACCATCGCCGGAAGTGTGCTCGTTGCGTACATCAACATGGGACTCAACCCTCAGGCTCTGATCTCGTCCTGTGTCATGAGCATTCCCGCTTCCCTTGCTTTCAGCAAGCTCCGCTACCCCGAGACTGAGGAGACTTTGACTGCTGGACGTGTCGTCATTCCCGACGATGATGAGCACAGGGCTACAAATGCGCTCCACGCGTTCGCCAACGGTGCATGGCTCGGTCTCAAGATCGCCGGCATGATTATCGCCACACTTTTGTGTATCATTGCGCTCCTTGGTTTGATCGACGGTCTCCTGACCTGGTGGGGCCGATACATCGGACTCGAGGGCGAGTACGATCTCACCCTGGAACTCATCTTGGGCTACCTCTTCTACCCGGTCGCTTTCCTGCTCGGTGTGTCACGCGAAGGCAAGGATCTCATCCTCGTCGCTCGTCTTATCGGTGTCAAGGTCATCACCAACGAGTTCGTCGCTTTCTCTCGTCTTGTTGCCAAGGAGGACCCGACTTCCGAGTACCACTCGCTCTCCCCTCGCTCTCGTGTCATTGCCACCTACGCTCTTTGCGGTTTCGGTAACATCGGTTCGCTCGGGACCCAGATTGGTGTGCTCAGCCAGATCAGCCCTGGCCGCAGTGGAGATGTTTCGCGTGTCGCGCTTTCAGCTTTGATTTCTGGTGTCTTCTCGACCTTGTCCAGTGCCTCCGTGGCTGGTCTGGTTGTTGTCGACCAAGGAAAGTTCTCCAGTGGCGCATAGTCGGGTTCTCTGGGATCGAAAACAAAAAGCCGTATGCTCGTGTGAGCTGGTTGGCCTAAAATATTATGTTAAATATATGGTTCGCAATATACCCGTAATGGATTTCAGGACTCTGCTCCTACACCTTCACATACTCACCCATGCGCTTGTGATTCGCTTTGTCGTCTCTTGCCAGTCAATCCATCATTGGTCCCTGTTTTGCAGAAGATATCCTGAACATAAGTTGGCAGTGCGACCGCCCTTATTATGGCCATTTCTCCATCAGTATGTTGCGCCCTTCTGGATTGTGACTAATTGCCTAATCCGGTTAGAAACCTCAGGGGAACGGTCCTTCATGCATGTATGGCTTCCCAGCAGCCGGGACACCGAATCAAGAGACTGTAAATTTGTGCTCTAGTCCTGATGCGGGATGTCGCCCAGCACTGGGTGCGGCTTGGACTGCTCTGGAGGTCAGGCTTGCAAGCTCTCCGATCGCACGAGCGTTCATCATGGGTGGTCAGGCGCAATTTCGAGCATCGTGCAGAGTTGGGGAGGAGGGAAATCAACAAGATGATCACGCCCGTGGAAAGCACACTTTTGGTTGCGATGGTGAGGTGAGTGATGAAGTGATGGTGTTGTACTCAAAGCAGGATGTACGTTTGACGGTGCCAAGCCAGCAGACCCACAGCAGGAAGGCGCAATCGACTGTGTAGCATAGAATATATGGGTGGAGACGAACGCTGAAAGCAAACAGAATCGGGAGCGACTCTTAGAAATGTTGAGAGATGGTATCTGGCAAGAAGATGAAATCCACACTTCAACCAAACCTTCTGCCACAGGCTCCAAATACGTCAGATATCATACAAAGGTATACCCAAACGCCGACAATCCTCACGAAGC
>AJMS01010247.1:0-16625 GCA_000263175.2 Phaeosphaeriaceae sp. UM 1110
GAGGGGTGGGATGAGAAGAGTGCGACGTATAAGAGTGGAACGGCAATCAGATAGTTGAGTGGGGAGTTTGACAGGGGATGGAAGATGTGGTGGGGGGTTGACCATGCAATGAATTGAGTGATGAATTTTTGAAACGAAGAACATGATGTATTTGTATCAGTAGTATATCCATGATGAATAAGTCAATGGTCATGATAACGCTGTATACGTCCCTTGGAGTGACTCCGACAAAAATTAGCATGCCTCGTCAGAGGAATATGTCGAGCAAGTCCGTACATCATTCGCTACAGATCAAAGCATGTTACAAACGAACCAAACCTAAAAAGATCGTGTTGCATAATTCGTCTCCATTGTGTATTCTCAGAAAGAATGTAATGTAAAAAGCGCTACTTCAATACTCCGAATAAATGCATATACATAAAGCCTCTTCCAGCGCCTATCCTTTCCCTTCCTTGCCGTCTCACGCGCTCATAATGCTCCAAAACACCAATCCCCTCAAGGCTACACCATACACCTCATCTCAGCACATCTGCTCTCATTCTATTCAATCATTACTCCATCCCCGTCCCCGTCCCCCGTCTCTGCAACCCCGGATGTCCATGTCCATGACTTATACTCCCCCTTGCCCTGCCTCCACCACCACCACCCAATCCATGTCCCCCAACTCCATTCAACATGTCCAAATCCACAGCCTGTCCGACCCCAAGTCCAAACCCGCTCCCAAACCCTGTATCCTGACTCGCAAACACGCCATCGTCACCTAACCCGGGTGGCTCCACATTAAACGGCACGAAGTAACTACTCATGGGGTCGAAGAAGTTGTTCTGAGCCATGTTATCCAAGTTCCAGAAGGCGGGGTTGTGGAAGTCGGCGGAGAGGTCGGGGAAGGGCGACATGTCCATTTGGTGGGCGTGGGAAGGGTGGATCATTGTGGGCGACGTGTTGAGCATGGGGAGGGAGTTGTGGTGGCCTGGGTGGTGTTGCGGGTGGTGCCCGGCGAATTCGGCGATGAATTGTTGCGAGGGGGTTTGTTGGTGGTGTTGCGCCGCGGCGGCTGCGGCGGCGGCTTGGGCTTGGGCTTGTTGTTGTTGGGCGGCGAAGAAGGCGGCGGGGTCGTAGCCTGCGGCCTCGAGGGCTTCTTGTTGGGAGGCGAGGTTCATTTGGTTGATATGTTGTTGGAGGCGTGCGGACTGTTGCTGTTGGGAGATGGAGTTGTGGCGTTGCGAATTGGGGGAGATGTTGGGTGGGCCGTCTGCCTTTGAGATCGATTTAGACTTTGTCTTGCGGGCTTGCTTGCGTTGAGCTTCAGCTCGTGAAGGTGGTGATAGGGAGGCGAAGAACTCTTCTACGCTTTGCAGGTCGCTCTTTGTTCCGAGCACAGCGTCTGTACCAGGTTCATTGACCTGTGATTCTGCGGCATCTTCATAGTCGGTCTTGGAGACACCATGTGGGTATCTGTCAAACCAGTCACCATACTGGAAGATGCTGCCCTTCTTCTTGTCGCCTGTTGCGGCTGGACCCTTGAGCTGTGCGTCAGCATGCTGCCTGTAAAGGTCCTTTAGATTTTCGGCAATGTAGTGGAACATGCCCCAGTACTTCTTCATCTTGGTCAAGTACTTTACGTTATATGCCAGGTACTTCTTTGACTGTGCCTCAAGCTTGGGGTTCTTCGAGAATACTCCGTGTACGTGTACGGTGGATGAGAAGAAGGCAGAGTAGCCAGCGAATGGTGCTACAACATTGTGGTCCATGGCCTCGTTGATGAGTATGGAAATCTGGTTCGCGGCGTCGAGAGCAGCTCGAGCAGATTCGGTAAGGAAGTCATGCGGCATGTCTTTCGGTGGTCGACTCCCAGCAGTCGATGGAAGTGCGAAACGATGCATGAAAAGCATGATTTGTTGCCAGAGGATGTGAAGATACAGAAACGAGTTCGCAGTCTTGCCAATAGCGTGGCTCTTGAGGTTCTCTGGTGTGTAGACAAGCATTTCTGGAAGTGCTTCCTTGAACTCCCTGGCCTCTTTCTTGATGATGTTGAACACGGACGTTGATGACCACATTGGCTCGGTCTCGCGCTCTTTACCGCCCAGATTCATGTATTTGATCAGCTTTCCCCATATACAGACTAATCGAATAGTGTATGCTGAAACACCCATGTTGTCGCGCGGGTTTGAGAGTTGGCCACTGTCTGGTGGCACGGGGTTCGGCACGTTGCCTTCTAGGTTTTCGGTTGGCGCATGTATCTCGTGCAGATAGAGGTGTTCTTTGACCGGTAATTGCACTTCAATGTACTGCTCGTGTACGAAAAGCGGTCGATCGGTGCCGGAAGAGTTGAAGCGGTCCATCAGGAAACATGACCACATGGTCCGCCGCCGTATCTCCCGATCTGTGGCACTGAGAGGCTTCCGGTCGGCCTCGTTGACCAAGGGGTCGAACTCGTTCTCCTTGTGTAGCTGCAAAGCATATGCCATTCTTTGCGCCATCCCGCCGAACATCCAGCTTCGACCTCCTTGACATGTACCGAATTCGTGAAGGCCAAGGAGCAGGTAAACGATCAAGATCGTAATGTTGGGCGCATCATATCTCTTGAGCGCAATTTCGCGTGCTCGCTCGCCCCAGTTGTCTCCTCGCAGAAAACACGGCTCCGTCCGTAGTTGTGGATGTGTTGAGAACCGCGCTGATATTGCGCACATTGCCAGAATCAGCACTGGCGGTACCTTGCCTGTCGCCAACTTTCTCATGAAACTTGGTTTGTGCAACAAAGGATAACTTTGACCATAGACGTAGTCAAAGTACACTTCAGCCAAGTGTTCCTGGATCTCTTTCGATGGCAGACTTTCCGCGCCCTCTGTGAGCAGCTTTGTATCGTCCGATTCTTTGGAGCGCGCTGCCAAAGCTGCCGCAGCTGGATCTGCGCCTTTCGCCTTTGACCAATCGTCCAAGTCATTTCCAAATGCCTCTTCTCCACTGCGCTTCTTCGTAGTCGGGGTTTTCGGAGGTGCTCCAGGAAGCGCAGGCTTGACCACTGATCTTCCCACATTTGCCACCGAAGGCAGACTTTCTTTCGGAATCAGCTTCACCACGCGGTCTTCCATGCGCTTCAGTCGCTTGTCCAACATAGCCATGTAGTCTGTCCTTGGCGCCGCTTTCCTCGTTGTGACCTTGTACACGCATGGAATCCTGCTGCGCAGACAGTGCTTGCATGCTGGCTTCTCGCCGGAGCAGCGGATTTTCTTCCTGCGACATGCGATGCATGCTAGTGGCAGCCTTTTTCTCTCCTTGCCAGCTTTCGTCTTCATCTCGCTCCAAAGCGGCGGGTCTTGCGGATCGTCTTTGCTTCTTCGCGATGTCGTCGACTGATCTGTGCCATCATTAAGCCTGATGCCCATCGACCCATCGTTCAGATTGTCGCCAATAGCAAGCATACCTAGCGCAGGCGCACTCTCTGGACTTGTATTGTTTCCATCGAGCATGTTCCTCGGACTGCCTCCCAGGCTCATTCTATGTGGATGCGCACTTCCTCCACCACTTGCGTTGTCTTCGCTCATATGGCCTATGCTATGGCGGTGATCTTGGAAGCCCGTCTCAACCTTGACCCCGTCAAATCCCGTTCCGAATCCTTGAGCCTGCGCATACGCCACGTCGAAGTCGGTGAAGGAGTTCATTATGTTGGAGGGGCTTATGCCGGATGCATTGGGCGATGATCGCAGTTCAGGAAGGCCGTACTCGTTCAGCATGAGGGAGTCATCGTGCTCGAAGCGTGCTTGCGAAGGCGTGGCCATGGACGTAGCGGTTGCGCCGGAATCGGCCATTCCCTATGTTCCTTCTGTTCCTTCTGGCGCCCACGTCGCTGTGCCTCGCAGATGGGGGCACAGTCAGCTCACATCGAGTCCTCCAAAACGGTGTCGCAATAGGACCACAATGCGCACTTTTTAGAAGCCAGCAGCACACATAACAATCGAAATTCAAGCGTCAAAGAGGAAGGGTCGTGGACTAGCCCCGGAGGTGCAGCGGACGAGGAATGCTGGGCACAGGCCTAAGGTAAGCTCCGACTTTCTCCACAGGTGCACGCAGGTTAGAGGCAGTGGGGGCGCTAGCCACAGATCCAAATTGAACGTAGCATGTGGGGAGACAGACAACAGTGGGTAAGCGGGCAAGTCAGGACGAGATGGGATCAAAGGCAGCACGCCAGCAGTATAAAGCGGAGACTGCTCGGGGGGGCTGATGGGACAAGATTCGCACACGATGACGGGCTCTCGATCCAGTTGCGGGCTGGAGAGTATCGACTTACCAGGGTCCTCTGAGGCATGGCGTTGTTGCTGCATGGCTCGGTTCGCGTTGATGTAATGGCACCGCCAGGATTCGCAGGCTTACCCGCGCCAGTCCGATGAACCTCGCTAAATGGCACGTGAGTTGGCTGAGCGCAGGTTGCATGCGGAAGCGCTCCCCACATGGCGAGCCTTGGCAGTTCGAGGCCGCGGCCCCATTAATCAGACATCACTCAGCAATGGGCTTCGAGCGGGCGGGAGAGATGTGCGCGTTGAAGCCTAAAGCGCTCCTACAAACGTGGTGGATCGGCGCATCACCAACACGAAGCTGTGTCTATGACATTGCAATCGACGACTAGCCCAACACCGCATGCATACGCGCATACACGCCGTCAGACTTCAGAACACCTGCGTGAACTCAGCGCTGCGGGGCGCCCGCTGCAGCCATGTTCAGGCCATGCGCTGCAGATTGCCATCTTCATCAATCCTCAATCTCCGAGTCCACTCAGCGTGCCTGGGCCATTTCTTTTTTCTTTCCGCCCGCGCCGATCGCCTAACCTCGAATGCTTATAGCTATGCGCTGGGATGCACCTCTAACCTCGTGATGCCCTGCGTGCTTGTCTGCTTCAGGCCTTACAGCATCCAATCTGGAATTGTCGTGATGATCCGAACGCCCACCGGCTGTCTTGTAACAAAGTTAAGCGTTTCAGCCAGAGCCTGCCACGAGGGCTGGGCGCGTCCACATTGCGGCCCGGACCCGAGTTTGGAAAGTTTTATGTGTGGGTGAGGAAGGCCGGTCCTTGTTTTCTGGAAGCCATGCTGCAGCAACCTCTCGGATTGGACCATGACCTTCACATGTCGCATCTCAGCAAACGCCCCCATCCATGTGCTTTGCTCACCGTGTGCTCAGCTCATTGGGCTCAGCTAACATCTCATGTCATTTCCTCTGATCCTCTCTGTTAGCAATATCAACTCTTCATTTAGCCAGAATTTATGTCACCTTCACTCTGACTGTCTATGCGCGTCCTCGTTACACGCGAATCCCTCCCAACAGGCGTGCATGTAACACTGGATGATGGCCAGCCAGGATTTCTCGCATCACCCCAAACGTGCCATCTTCCTGTCCACTCATTTATCGAAGCGAAGCCCACCCTGGGCAAAGATGCGCACGGGGATCACAATAACATGTCATGCATATTGCTTGTAGCACCCCTTCGTCCGTATCCATGCTTCCCTACACAGAGAAGATCCGGCGAAGCCCAATTGCAGTATATGCGACCTCATTTACCTTTGCATGAGGCAGCAGCTGCACACGCGACGAGACGCGGGGAAACAGGCATAGAATCTTGGTTGTCGATCTCGATGAAACGGTGCGGATGCAGGGCCGATAATCGGTGAAATCGCATATCATTCGACAACGTAATGGCCGCGGTCAGTTATGGCCGTCGGTGCTGATGTTGAGTGTGGCCTTCTGGTGGGCAAGAACCCGCCCATCGAAGCCAACACCCGTGATTGCAACCTCAACTTCTTGACCTGGCGGTAACTCAGTTATTGCTCTGCTCACAATGTGCTGCCGTGCATATGCTCTGCCATCTCGTTTTCCGTTGATGTCGATCTCGAAATGTGAGAAAGAGCCTGTAAGGTCACTGTACGGCACGCCATGCACTTTCGACTCGGCTTCGTCAGTATAGTCCCAACATAGACGAGTATGACTGTTTTCGTCCGCGGTGTAAGTTTGAAGTCGTATGCCGTGGATGCTGCACACGCTAGGAGCTTGATGAGCAACATGTGGCATAATCAAGATTGACGTTGCCTCAACCACAGACACAGTCCCTTGGCCAACGAAGCCAGCAAGGCGAAAACCAAGTTCTTCGACTCGAACGGTGGCCTCTGAAACTGACGACGTAGCCAGCCTTGCCTGAAGGACATGCTCGTTTCCACTTGCATCGACGTCAAATCCTTGTGGCTGTTGTTGATTGCTGAACCTGACGTAAAAAGAAGCACGTGCATTGGTATCAGATGAAATGAGTCTGCGACATGTGACAGTGAGTTCCAAGGTATCGTCCGCAGGCATGTCAAGTTTGTACAGCGCAAGCCAACGAACTGCTTTCTCGGATTCGTCGTCTGATGCTGATAAGTTCTCTTGGGACTCGAGGATCAACTTGGCAGTGCCATAAGCTGGTCCTTCCACTCTGTACGTTATGGAACAGTGTTCGTCCGACCTGACACTCGGTGGTGGAATTGGCAAAAGGCTCTGCGATCCTAATTGCGCATGTACAGCGTGAGCATCATGCATTTCTTCGTTGTTATCCTGGTAGTCGGCGAAGGCGCGCAGAAAGTCAGTGAAGAAGAATCTCTCTGACCCTGCTGGATGCAGCATGGCCTTTGTGAGGATGGGAGGGCCGTTCGCTTGATGACGAATCGAAGCAGTACCACACGGGCATTCGGTGTTCCTTGGGAACTTTGCACCCTCCCACATCGTTCGCTGTATTGCTCTCCCATGGTGGGAAAAGTGTTCGAACGACCAAGCTGGGGCGAAGATACCGGCAGACATACCCATCTCAGCGAGCTTCGCGACGGCGACCCCAGTATTCGTGCCGCCTCCACCCTGTTTCGGGTATGTAGATCTTGAATGTCCAATGGAATTCTTGTTCTGAGCCCAGACATCAATGCCAAAGTATACGTGTTCGAGTGGAACTTGCGCTTGTATAGCAGTGTGCTTTGAGTCATAGGCTTGAGACTCGTCCCAGCAATAATTTGTCAGAATCCTGCCACAAGCTTTCGCAAACGGCATGTTCGCAGGTGTTAGACCATTCTGGTACCGCACCTCGTTTGAGATGGTAAGTGCGTCGTACCTACACATGACTTAGCTTCGATGCAGCGGTGCATGTCTATCATGGACTGACCATATCAAGATCTTCTCCGACCCTAGTGCTTCCCGTAACTCTTCTAGAAATGACTGAAGAATGCTGACACTCCAGGAACCGCGAGGAAATGGTTTCTCCAAGTTGACTAAGAAGCCATCGAACCCATAGTGTTCAGCGATAGCGGCCAATGTGTTGACCAAGACAAATCCAGAACCAGTGTGTCGCAGCAATGTCTCTGTCTCTTTCGTCTGTGGCTCAAGTAGGATTGTGCCAAGTGATTTCACACCATTGCGATGTAGAAGATTCGTAAATGTGGGTGGCGGCACGCATACTAGTTTATGCGAGAAGTACACAAATACTTCTACGTACTGTAGATACTCGCACGAGTACATCTCTCCTGCAAGGCTGCATCTTTGCACGCTCTCGTAGTCGTGGTAGTTGCCCGCATAGTCATGGCAGACTAGAATTCTAGAATTGTTTTCATTTCCAGCTTTACCGCGAAGATGGCTGCGTCTAAGTAATGGCGTATTCGCTCTCTGGACAGGATCAGACTGGTCTGCATTCCAGGTGATCAATTGTTCGAAAGTATCGAAGTATGTGAAGCCTTTCAACTTATCCTTCTCTCGCATCTCACGCCGCTCCTCTGGTGATGGACCAGTATCGGGAGCTGGGAATATATGTCGATAACCGTCTCGAATTGGGCGGAGTATGTCTTTCCAGCCGAGGGTTACAGCCATACTTGCGGTTATCGGGTTAACAATGTGGTCTTGAAGGCCTTACTGGTGATCAAGGGGACCATTTAAGAATAGCAAATGCTAAATATGGCTCTGTGAAGTGTGATGTCGTTGACGGTGGGGTTAGACAGCCGCTCTTGCGGCTATGAGGCATGAGATGCCACATTCACAACTCCCGAAACATAGCACATCTGCTAGCGGTCGTCTGAACAGTGATATACCTGTCGTGAGAGCAATGATGGTGGTAGTGACGTTATGAGCGTTGAGTGAAGGCACGGGCATGTCTTGGCATGCATGCAAGGATAAGCTTCTCAACCCTCCTCCGCCTTGCAGCAGCTCCCGTCTAAACGTGTCATTTCTCGACAACAGAACCACGCATTTTCACACAGCCTGCGCCATTACTGGAACAACGTCTGCAACTCACACAACGGCACTACACACTTTGCGCCCATCATGAATCTCTTCAGGCTACTGGGTGAGTTTTCCCTGCGGCGTTGTCGGAGTTTAGTCGAGACGTTGATGTGCGATCGCAACTGCTAACATGCGCCTTTCAGGAGATTTGTCCCACCTGTTCTCGATTTTGATCTTGCTGCACAAGATGAAGACGTCAAGTGTACGGTCGACGATCCCATAAACATGCGCAAGCTAACAATACCGCAGAGCGCGTCCGGTATTTCTTTCAAATCGCAATTCCTGTACCTCATTGTGTACCTCACACGGTACATTGACCTCTTGTGGACCTTCTACGAGCCTAAGTCACTCTACAACACCGTATTCAAAATCGTCTTCATCAGCACATCCGCCTACACCGTATACCTTATGCTCAACGACTTCAAGCCCACGCACGACCCGAATCTCGATACGTTCAAGGTACAATACTTGCTAGGAGCGAGCGCGGTGCTGGCAATTCTGTTTCCATACAAGTACACCTTTTCTGAGGTAGGTCGAAAAGATGAGACGATCACGTCAGAGCTAATGGATCTGGCAGATTCTCTGGGCATTCTCCATCTGGCTCGAGTCGGTCGCTATCCTGCCACAACTTTTTATGCTTCAGCGGACCGGTGAAGCAGAGACCATCACAACGCACTACCTCTTCGCGCTCGGCGCATACAGGGCGCTATACATTCCCAACTGGATCTACCGTTACTTCTTCGATGTCCCGCGTTTCTACGACCCAATTGCAGTCATCGCAGGTATTATCCAGACAGTGCTGTACTCGGATTTCTTCTACATCTACTACACAAAGTGAGTTTCCTGGGATTTGTTTTTGTTCGACGGCGCATCGAGAGTATACTGACCGTCATCAGGGTCATCCAAGGCAAGAAGTTCAACCTGCCCGTGTGAGCTTCGCGTTGACAGGATTGCATCTACCATTTGAGCGTTCTGCACAGGTTCGCATGCTTCATGTATTATATGACTGTAGGGTATTTGGCGCGCAATCAGCTGGCGTTTGGAGGCCGATCTGGAAGCAGGAGGACGAAGAGACGGGCCAACCCTTTAGTCTTTGTGATCTGGGCATATTTCGCCCAGCGGCATTTAAGGTGTAAGGTTCCAACGTGTTGGAGGATATACCAAAGCTTAGATAGCTACAAGTCAGCTACTATGGGTGACTTCAATAGAGTACGGAAACGAATCTTGACAAGATCGAATTTCAAACGCATTGTAGTGAATGTTTCAGACTCGGGAGGGAATGTCGAGGGTAATGAGGCTGACATGTGCAGGGTTGTGGCGGTTCCTAGGCGCGGATTAAGTCCGCCGGTCGTGCTTTCCAATCAGGCCTGCGATGATAGCAACACTCTTCACCTCCAATCTGTCACGACCTTTTCCTCTTCCTTGCGCAATACCCTAGTAATACCACTCGCTCGTTCGTCTATTCTCAACTTTTGTTACTGCGCATGCGCACACGACCCGACGTTATCGAAACTGCAGCGGCGCACGCGAGGCTCCACAACAAGCACATATACAGAGAACAATGTTCTGTTTAAGAAGTTGGATACCCGTGCTCTTCTTTCTGTAAGCCTCGGTTATGTTGTAGCAGCAGAGAAATAGTACTGATAAATGTCGCAGGCTTCGAACTCATGCCTCGCCCATTTACCTAGTCCTCTTTATCTCCGCGACATACTTCCTCAACCGGCCATGCGTGTATTGCTCACTCCTGCTCTTCATACTCGTCGTCGCGCTATTTGACTTCCACACGCCGTGGTTCGATCCACCACTCAACCCCGATACCGCGGAGCTGGCGCTGAATGGCACACTGGTTGAGACAGCGGGCGTGCTGGCGCAAGCGGCGAACACGACTGCACAAGCACTGGTCAAGAGCGCAGTCGAAGGCGTCCGCGGGAAAGTGGGCCAAGGGGGCAGTGGAAAGGAGTACGAGTGGGTAAAGGGTTTGCTGGGAAAGAAAGAGTGGAAGATACAGTGCCTCGACGTGCTGATACGTATCTGAGGAGGATATGTGCTTTTTTTGCCGTCGACATGGTTTACATAGGGCAAAGAGGATCTGGAAGAGGAGGGACATAGGGTTTCATTGCATATGCGGCGCTTGCTCTTGGTGCATCCACACGGCGCTTATGGTTATACCACTTTGCACACGATTCTCCGGACATATTCTCAGTTGAATCAGACATGGCAAGGAAAGGCACGGAGTTAGAATTGGTTCGGGACACTCGGGCCCAATGCAGTGGGACAACTGTGCGATACTTGCTAAACGCAGTCTTGAGGACCGACACGAATGAAAGCCCCCACCAACACGAGCTACAAATATTCCTACCTTCCCGATTGACTTCTATGTCGAAATACTTCATCTGATGACATGCTCCAAACAATTGACATGAGCCCCGCGCTAGACGGCGGGACAAGGATGTTACCGCAGCGGGGCAAATCGATCAATTGCACGCGCACCTTCCCTTCTCAGTCTTCATGCGTTTGCGACATCACGTTTTATGCAATTGAGCTCCGCCACTACTCCGCTCCTTCATTCCGATCCCTTCGCCAAAGCTGGCTGCCCTTACCGTTGCTTCGAGACTCTGCTCTCGTACCCAGCTCTGCACCAAGCTTCGAGTGACACCACAACGTCGTACTACAGCAAGCTGCAGCTCAGTCAGGTCGACAGGACTCTACCCCACTGCGAGCTCCAGAAGCTTCTGTTCCAGAGCTACCAAGCTTGACACCACTTCACGGACACAAGTGAAGACGCGACCACGCTTCCCGGTTGCGACACCAGGTGTTTTCGGCACACAGAAGAGGTTCTGCCAGAGTGAGGTCACCAGCAGCTTCGCAAACATGGCTTCAGACAGAGACATCCTCCCAGCATGGTACGTATACTTCATTCGATCGCTGTCTGGCCATATAATTGAGGCAGTCAAGCTAAGACGACTTAATAGGGCGAAACCCACGCACTACAGCCTCTCTCTCCACGACCTCGAGTTCGGCGGCAATTTCGGCTTCAAGGGTACCGTAGCCATCACCACCAACATCGACAAGAACGATGGCTTCAATGAGCTCATCCTCAATGCCCACCAGCTCAAGGTTCACGGCGCTGAGCTCAAGGCTGGCGACGCTACCAAGTCGGCCAAGAACATCTCGTATGATGAGAAGCGCCAGCGCGTAACACTGGACTTTGGGGAGACGATCAACTACTCTGGAGAAGCTACACTGGAGGTCAAGTTTGAGGGCACCATCAACAATGTATGTGGCTTGATACGTTTACTGGCGCGTACTAAGATCTCTGTAGGTCATGGCAGGTTTCTACCGCTCAAAGTACACGCCCAAGGGTGACGTACCCGCGTCGGTCGCGAAAGACGACGAGTTCCACTACATGTTCAGCACGCAATTCGAGTCCTGCGATGCTCGCCGTGCGTTCCCCTGCTTTGACGAGCCGAATCTGAAGGCCACCTTCGATGTCGAGATCGAGGTACCAAAGGACCAGGTTGCGCTGAGCAACATGCCGGAGAAGGAGATCAAGTCGAGCAAGCGTGATGGCTTCCACACTGTCGTCTTCGAGCGCACTCCCATCATGTCCACCTACCTCTTGGCATGGGCTATCGGTGACTTCGAGTATGTCGAGGCCTTCACCGAGCGCAAATACAACGGAAAGAACATTCCAGTCAGGGTGTACACAACGAAGGGCCTCAAAGAGCAAGGTCGCTTCGCCTTGGACAACTGCCACAAGATTGTGGATTACTTCTCGGAAGTCTTCCAGATTGATTACCCGCTGCCCAAGGTGGACCTGCTAGCCGTTCATGAATTTGTGAGTGACACCCCTTGAACTTTCGACATCATTGGGCTGATTGTTAGCCAATTATATGTCCTCCCAGTTCCTTTGCGAGATTGCCCATGCTAATATCTGTTTCCTAGTCACACGGTGCCATGGAGAATTGGGGTCTCATCACCTACCGGTCAGTCTAAAAACAGCTGTGTTCAGAGCGCTATTGACATTGCATTAGAACCACCGCAGTACTATTTGATCCAGCTACATCTGCAGACAGCTATCGCAACAGGGTCGCATATGTTGTCGCTCACGAACTAGCTCATCAATGGTTTGGCAACCTCGTCACGATGGATTGGTGGAGTGAGCTGTGGCTCAACGAGGGTTTCGCGACCTGGGTCGGATGGCTTGCCATTGACCACCTGTACCCTGGTACGAAATTACTGCAAAACCGTTAGTGTCTCTGCTAATTTGACTATAGATTGGAATGTCTGGGGACAGTTTGTCGTACGTCACAAGTCTCGAGGTACCTACTCTCTGGCCAACTACTGACGTGCGTGTAGACTGATTCCACACAACAAGCCTTCGCACTCGATGCCCTCCGCACATCGCATCCCATCGAAGTTCCCGTGTACGACGGTCTTGAGGTCGATCAGATCTTCGACCACATCAGCTACCTCAAAGGTAGCTCTGTTATTCGCATGTTGAGCGCTCACTTGGGTGAGAAGGTCTTCCTTCAAGGTGTAGCAGACTACTTGAAGGCACATCAGTACTCGAATGCTACGACCAACGACTTGTGGTCTGCGCTTAGCAAAGCATCAGGTCAAGACGTCAACAGCTTCATGGACCTGTGGGTACGCAAGATTGGTTTCCCCGTCGTCACTGTCGCAGAGGAGCCTGGCCAGATTGGTCTGCGTCAACAGCGCTTCCTCCTATCTGGCGACGTCAAGCCAGAGGAAGACCAGACCACTTGGTGGATTCCACTTGGCCTACACACCGGTTCTTCAGCATCTGCGGCTTCGCTGCACGAGACGACTGCTCTTACACAAAAGGAAGACACGATCAGGAATGTTAACGATGGTTTCTACCAAATCAACAAGAACCTCACGGGCTTCTATAGAACCAACTACCCAGCTGACCGTCTGAAGAAGTTGGGAGAGTCTCGCTCTCAGCTGACCGTCGAGGACAAGATCGGACTTGTTGGCGACGCGTATGCCAACGCAGTTTCTGGCTTCGGTTCAACTGCAGGTCTGCTCGCATTGGTCGAGCGCTTCTCGGATGAGTCAGACTATCTGGTGTGGTCTCAGATCCTTACCAACATTGGCAATGTCCGCAGCGTTCTGTCTCAGAGCGACGATGTCAGTGAAGGTCTGAGGAAGTACCATCTGAAGCTGATTACCCCCGCTGTCGAGAAGGTTGGTTGGGAGTTCAAGGATGGTGAGAGCTTCCTCACGGGTCAGCTACGTGCCAGCCTGCTGGTGTCAGCAGGTGTTGTGGGCCACCAAGCAACCGTCGATGAGGCACTCAAGCGCTTTGACGCATACGTTGCCGGTGACAAGTCAGCAATGCACCCTTCACTTCGACGAGCAATCTTCGCCACCGCTATTCGACAGCGCGGCGAGTCTGCGCTCAAGGCCATCCAGAACGAATACCAGTCAACCACCTCGATTGACGGCAAGGAAATCTGCCTCCAGTCTCTCGGTCGCGTTCAGACGCCTGAGCTTGCCAAGCAGGTGTTGTCCTTCATTTTCTCCGACAAGGTTGCCCTCCAAGACAAACACTCTGGCACTATCGCTCTCGCCAACAACAGCAAAGTGCGACCCGAAGTGTGGTACTTCATCCGCGACAACTGGGACTCCAAGGTGCACCCAGCCCTTAGCGGCAACTTGGTTGTGCTGGAGCGCTTCCTGCGTTTTGGTTTGAACAAGTTCGCGGACGACAAGATTGCCGATGACATTGCTGCTTTCTTCAAGAATAAGGACACTCGTGGTTACGACAAGGGTCTTGAGGTCATTGACGATACCATTAGGTCTTACGCCAAGTACGCAAAGAGGGACGAGGCGATTGTGAGGGAGTGGTTGAAGGCTAATGGTTACATTTCTTGACTCGGTGCAAGGCTGTAATTAGGAAGATGAAGACCAGAGAAGAGGCCAGAAAGAAGAGAAGCCACCACCATACAAAGTCGTAGTTTCGAAGACATACGCTCATATCAGTTCAAATATTAGGACTAGCCAACATTGCACTAAATCTCATCCTTGTAGCCTTCAAAGTGTTGGGTGGCGGTGCATCTTGGTAAGTAAATTCATCAGGCCATGTAATCTGCAAATGCTCGCTTTGATGCAACAGCGCTTCGCACCATGACGCCCCCAAATACTATCAGATTCAGCGTCCGATCAGATGGAGATGATAGCCTGTAGGAATTCGATGATGAAAATAACAAAGTCGCAAAGTTTTAGTACGTAGAAGGGCGTGTAGCAGGTCAATGGTTGGGGGAATGAAGATGTTGCTGCAGATACTGGTATCCTCATCAGGCTGCTGAATAAAGAAGTCAAAGTGCTTCGCAAGTTCAGTATGCTTCTGCGCGGAGCCTGATACGTCGGTACTTTTTGAGATACATCAGATGGTTGGGAAAATGAGGATCTTGCTGCAACTGCTGCTAAGTCTTCTACAGACTGCTATTTGAAGGCAGAAGGGTCCTTCGCAAGGTAGGGTTGGTGCTTCAGTACTAGGTATACTAGAAGGTTAATTAGGCATGACCCTGTAGTAATTCAAGGGTCGAAGCGCGGCGAAGAAGTCGTAGCGGAGAATTACTTGTATGCAGCAAGCTGCTATGTCGAGTGAATTTAGTTTCGTGCATCATCTTCATTCCCGCACACCAAACCAAGGACGTCTTAGACATCATGATTTCACTCGTTATCCTAACTACATAGATAAACCATTGACCCGCATCCCAGAGTTTTTCCGCATCCAAACCTGCTATCGTCCGCTCTTCCCCGCAACCATCCCATCTTCGAATCAACCAAATGATCATCATATCTTGTGCAACGACGCGTGCAAAAAATAGCGAATAGGCTTCCTTCGCTTTCCCCTCCGCGATCAAGTTCCGCGCAAGCCAATGCTTCCAGAACAAGCCTTCGACACCCCGGCAGACAGGGATAAATAGATTGGTGCAACCACAATAATTTACATGCAAACCCGGGACTGGCTGCATTCTAGAAACGTGTTGACCAGGACATGAGAGTATAGAATATGCAGGCGGGGAATTTATATGCTTGGGCGAGGATGATTGGGTGGGTCGATGTCATGGTCACGGACGGATGAGGTTAGGTGAAGGATGGAGGTGGAGCACGAGAGGGGGTTTGTGAATGCTCGGGAGGGGCTCGTGAGGGCATTTTAGCAAGTAAACTTGAAGTCGCTACGGGCTGTGGAACCCTATGGCGGTGGTTGAGTTTCTTTCTTATCTCGAGCATGGTGGAGCTTGCGTTACACACTGAGCTATGGTGCCCCTACTCAGAAGCAGGCTTCGCACAGTGTTTGTATCTTGCTTGATCCTAGTGACATATTTCTTTTTACTTACCTGCCACGATCTATCTGCCGATTACGATGTTCGCAATCCGCTTGGAACTGCTCATGGCATCTTCTCACCACGCAAAGCGAGCACGATCACTTCAAGACCACTCTTCGACCGCCTAGATCTTACTGAAAATCAATGTCGCAAAGCATTCCCTCTCCAATTCTCCGACATGAACATGAACCTCGCCCGTGGCCCATTCAATTTCTCAAAAGATTACCCCGACTACCAAGGCCTCGTCCAAGGTCGGATCATCAATAATACTGTACCACGCCTTCTTGCTTGCTTCATACATTCATCATCTAACCTTCCTTCTTCCAAAGCTTCACATCCTCTCCGTCGCCCCAACCAACATCCCACAAACCCTCCACCAACGCACCTCCACCCTCTCACAAATCCACCGCGCGCTCCTCACATCGCCCGTCCAGCTCCCGGACATCTACTTCGCCTTCGCCGTGAACGACGTCCCCAAGAAAGGTGCGTGGAACTACGCGCGTCCGAACAAAGCAGTCCAGGACGACGAGAATATATGGCTCATGCCACCCTTTTCGTCATGGTCATGGCCGAGACCGACGCTTGGTGATCCGGAAAATATACTTGAGCGCATCGACATGGTTGAAGGAAGTACTGCGTTCGCGGAGAAGATTGATAAAATCATATGGCGCGGGACACAGTGGTTCAATCCTCTGGGTTACCCAAATCTGCGCAAAGATTTGCTCAAAGTCACCAAGGGACAGGATGAGTGGGCGAATGTCGCGGCACTGAATGTGTCCAATGCGTTGGCGATTGAGGAGTTTTGTAGGTATAGATATGTGGTGTATACGGAGGGAGTGAGTTACTCGGGACGGTTGCCGTATCATCAGGCGTGTGGCAGTGTGTTGATCACTGCACCGTTGACGTGGCGGACGACGAGTGCGTTGTTGATGAGGCCGATTTATGCTGGGGATTTGATGGGAAATGGAGGGGGGAAGGCAGTGAAGG
>AJMS01010246.1:0-16567 GCA_000263175.2 Phaeosphaeriaceae sp. UM 1110
TGGGTATGCGGTGTATGCAGCGGAGAAGAGGAGCGTGAGGTTGAGAAGTGTGGTATTGGTGAATCAGGAGATTTTCAATTCGACGACGAGTAAGGAGGGAGAGAGACCAGGTGTGGCTTTTCGGTTGCCAACAGAGCTTTGTGGGACAAAGGCGAAGATACAAAGGCTTACAGCTGCGGGCGCGGAAGTGCGTTCAGGTATCACTTTCGGAGGAAGGACTGTTTTGCTTGATGGAAGAGTTCAGGGCAAAGTAATGAAGGAAGACGTACAAGATGGCATAGTACATGTGCAGGCAAGCGAAGTGGCATTGGTAACATTCGACTAGATAAAAACCAGTCTATTTGGCTCTCTCTCAGCTGCGTCTCTGCGAAGCAAAATATCGTCGTGGCTCTGTGAATTGTCTAACCGTCCCTGAAAAGACCCTGAGCGAATGAACTATGGTACGCGCAACGAAGCCTACCATAATAACATAGCACTCTTTAGCAATCTCCGAAAATGGAACAAGACAAAAGACTTAAATAAGCCAACTTCGCCGAGAATGCCAAATTATCTTCTCATTCATACCCACCCTCCCACCTCACCTCCATCACCCAAACAAAATGTCCTTCCTCTCCACCCTATCCTCCTCCTACGAAACCTTCATCTTCCACCTCGTCGCAATCCTCTCTTCCTTCGAGCACGAAACACTCCACATTCCGCCTGTCCTCTGCTTCTTCATGCGCACCATAGACCCCAGGGAACAGCTCCATCAGGGCTTCATGTTCCAGCTTTCACTGTTCCATGCCTTCGTCGCCACACCTATTGTAGAGTCTATTTATGGATATCCAGCGTGCTCTCAGGGGCGAGCTGGGGTGTGGCGGTATCTAGAGGTGTATGTCTGGACTTACAGTGTCTTCTGGACGTGTACTGTGTTGGTGAGTACGATGTTGCGAGTGAGTGATTTGTGCTGATGATGGGATAGGCGAGGCTGATTGTGTGATGCGTGAGTGTTTATGAATATAGCTGCTGGTATCTCCGATGAGGAGTGAGACTTTGGTTATGTTGGAGATGGGGCTGTAGTGCCTCGCCGGGGGATAGAAGGATTCAGGCCAGCAATCAACGTATCGAGGTGCTCCTGGGGAGATGTTCCAACTTAATAACCAGGCCTGTGGGTCAATACCGTGCATCACCACGAATCGCGTCCTTGGCTCTCGTTCAGGAATGCCCATATCATGGGCTGGTAACAACATTAGATGCGCGCAAACGCTGTGTATCGTATCATATCTCATCCATCCCATCCCTCATCCTCAATTCCTCCTAAATTTCGCCGGAATATTCTTCTCCACGATCCCCCTCGCCTCAGCGGCCTCCCACTCCTCCTGCCTCGCCTCCATCTCCTCATGCTTCTTAAAATGCTCAATGTCCTCTGGATGCGTCAAGTCCTCCTCTTTCACATCGTCCCCACTATGATACTTCTCCCAATGGTGAATCTCATACTCGTACTCATCGTCTCCGTGGTGTCCTGGTCCCATGCCGAAGTCGGGCAACTTGACATTCTCGCTGTCCTTTTGCACGAACTCAGCCAATGAAACCTCGCCGTCCTTGTTGATGTCGAACATGTCGAGGACGGTCTTCACGACCATGTCCTTCTTAGTGAGGGAGATGTGGTTGGTGGAAGGGTCGGCGAGGCCGTAGGTGCGTTTGATGTCAACGGAGGTCCAGACGCCGGTTGAGTCGTAGTCGTGGAGGTTGAAGAAGGCGTTTGCATCGAACCCGGAGATGTGGTGCTCCTCTAGTATACAAGTTAGTCTGGAATATCTTGAGAGGAAGACAATAGTTTTGTACCAGCCATATGCTTGGTCGCCCAGTCGGCATCTGGCGCGACTACGATCTGTTCGTGCGCGCCGCCGTGCGCGGAGACATTGAGTGCGCACGAGAGCAGCAAAAGTGCGCTCAGTGGTGTTCGTAGTAATCTATCCATGCTGGGAGATGTTTGTAAGAGCAATTGAAACACTGTTGTCAATGCTATCGTCGCGATGCTGATCGTCAGGGGTCTCTCGGCATATGGTTCTTGCGGAGTTTAGCGCGATGACGTTGGTTGGTTCAGGGTCCAGATCTCGTCTCTTTCTTCTACATGTGATCCCGCACCGTCCTCGTTCCTCTAACATCACGTCGCCAATATGAACGTGTTGATCCTTCTCGTCCTGATCTTTTTCATCCCGCTTCTATTTTGGCTAGTCTTCCTTGCCCTCTCGTCATGCATGGGCGACCAATTCCGCGCCCGGTATGCAGGCATCCCCGTCACTTTCAATCCTCGAAATGCTACATTCGGCCGTCAATATACACGCGGTTTGGGATCGGGCGCCGGTAGTGCAGGTTGGGAACAAATCGAGATGGAAGACATGCTTGGAGAGGACAGCAGCGATGAAGATTGATCCTCCGCGCCATTGGGTATCATCTGTTTATATCAAAATTCGAGGTCCGCCTTTTTTGGCATCGCACTTCCGCCAGCAGCTTCTCTTACAGCCTGCTCCTGTGCCTCCGTATCGCCCTCTAGGGGTGGCAGACTGAACTTGGCAACGACAAACTTTCGCCTGCTCAGCGTAAACGCCATATCCTCGCCCAGATCCTCCGCTCCACTACCTCCGCCCTTCTCATGGAAGACAGGCAGCTTATGTACGGCGAACATGCCCTGCGGCCTTTCCTCGTCTTTCGTCGTACCAGCGGATTGCGCCAATGCCTGCGCATGCGAATAAGGGAAGGGCGATAGTTCGAACACCCCATCCGCTATATTCTCCATCCATCGTACCAGGCCAGCTGAGCGCGGGTACAGCGAGAGCGGGAGGGTGATGAACGCGGTCAATCGTGTGGAGTACTGTCTGAGCAGTGCGCGGAGACCATGCAGGAATTGCAGTATCGCGCTTGGTTGCTCTGAAGATGCTGGATACACAGCGGGAGAAAGGAGGGAGGGTATGACGAGGCGGTGGATGGTGTTTTCTGGAGAGGAAGCAAGCTGCTCCTGAAGACTCTTCAGGATTGCCGGAAATACTGCGACGGAGCTGTTGTGTGTTGGCGACACAGGAATGTAGTTGATCGCCGTCCCCACAGGGAACATCAGGCGCTTCGCAAGATCGAACGTATGGCAGAACATAGATGCTCCCTCTTTATCACCTTGCCCAGTGACCTTATTCGCCGTCGGTGCACCTATCACATCCACATCGTCAGAAAGCCATTTCACAAAGATAATATATGCATTCGCAGAATATATACAAGCACGCACCTCTACTACTCTCAAACTGTCCCAACCCCTCATACCTCCACGCGATCTTCATCTTCTCCGCCACCTCCCTTCTCTTTCCTTCCCCCCTCTCTTCGCTTATGCCCGGCAACTCCCTTCCCCATACCTCGCCCATCCCCACCACATGCACCTTGTGTCCCTGCACCACGCCCTCGGCAGCATAGAATCGTAGCAGTGCGCCAGCATAGTCTGTAGTACCACTTTCTTCGATGAGAATCGAGTTGCCGAGCGGAATGCCGGCGTGGCCTGCGAGTATGCCGTCGAGGGAGGGCGTGCCGGTGGAGGTGGTGGGGCGGCCGTCGATGGGGGAGGGGCGGACGCCTGGTGCGGGAGAGAGTGCAGGAGATTCCGTTTGGGCTGAGGGAGAATTTGGCGCGTCAGGACCGCCTGGGGCGCGTGAGAGCGCGACGTTGCGCTTGCGAAAGGCCATTGTGGTGTGGGAGAGTGAGGGACTTGGAGAAATTATGGTATATGTGCTTATCGATAAGGACAAGACGTCATTCTCGCTGTGAGATCTTGAAGACGTTTCCTGCACGATATGCACGAGTAGTCCAATATCCAGCATTCATGAGATTTTGCATCGAGCTCGGGCTGGTACACTTTGGTCTCTCGTTGGAGACTCAATGGTTCTCATTCGCCTGACATAAAAAGTGGTGAAACGCCACTCGATCTGTATAACATTCTTAACATCATGCATCTGGTCAAACTTCAGGAAGGCCCCTCACAATGGCATGAAATTCGCGAAGCAGCCAGCATCATCTACCGTGGAAGCAATGTTCCGGATATGCATACTGTTACCGCCGCGCTACAGGCGCATTACCAGAGCCCGGACCTTACAATTTCCGAGCTCCAGACTGGCTTCAACGCTAGTCGTAGGGGCATCGTAGTCTGTCATGACAAAGTGATAACTATCGCCTTCTTTGGCTCGGATCCGAACGAGTTGCTCATGAATTTGTGTACAGATGGGAAAGGCCCGAACTGGTGGGACTTCTTGCCCTATCCGGTACACGAGGATGGAAATCGTGTTCACCGCGTTTACCGTGATATGTGGCGTGCGATGCGAACCGCAACGTATGATGCGTTGTCTCAAGCAGTCGGGGACTTGGCCTCGCGCGACATTGCTCCGGGACGAGTCACCATAACGAGATTCTCCATGGCCGGCGGCATCAGCATTTGACTTACCAGGTGTTTGTTGAATATAAAAGCATTTGAAGAGAGGAGATGGTCATAACTGACTGTGGATGAGAGTAGCTTCAAAGCTCCTGGTGGGGTAAGTAGGGTATGAACACTGGAGCACAGCGAATGGCACACAGACTCTACGAAGCCAGGCGCGTAATATAGTTGCAGAACGGTTTACATTGGAGCTACGGCTCTTGAGAGCTGGTATCAAGGACCCCGATGCCGTTCAACACGATAGAAACAAAAAATTCAAACGGAGAAGCGTATGACGGCGGAGATACCTAAGACGGTCAAGGCATAAGAGAAGGCTGACAAGGCTGACATGGCTGCCTAAAGAGGGCGGTAGAAACAAGTAGGACTCTTTTAAAGCTACACAATCATCTCGAAATGGTAAAAGACAAGTATCAGAAGTAGCCTCATCGGAGAGCAAGCGCGAGAATTGTTCAGGTCGTGCGCTATCTCTTCACCAAAACTCATGTAATGAGGGCGCAACATCGTGGTTCTAAATAATCGCAAGTTGTATGAAACGTTCGCAAGGCCTCGTTCAATTTTCGACCACAGAATAAGGGGACAATGGCTATCGTATTTGATTCTACAGCCGCATGCTTGGGAGGCTTATGATGGAGCTCGACGGGCATCACGCGACACGGACAGCACGCGCGCGCATGGACACGACATGAAATGTCTTCAATTGACTCGACGATGAGTTTGGTTTGCGCACTGAGCTGCTTACTGGCTGTGTGTATCAATGTAGGCTAGCGCTCGACTGGCAGAATTGTTTAGCCTTCACGACGCATGGCGGGGCAGAACTCTGGAATGATGGATTGACAAAGGGCATCAACTTCATGCAACACAGTAGAAGAGACGGCTACAGCCAGTTGAGATTTTCGCACGGGCGCCTAAAGTCTGAATGCACGTCAACGACAACATGTGCGGCGCAATCTGAGCACCAAGCCACAGCGCTAATGCCACCTATCGGCTGTGGCAGATCATCTCGCTCATCCACTGTGCGGATACTTCATGCAGTCCGCAATGCCCAATCCCCACCGACGCAACCCTCTTTCTTGATTCCTCTTCACTCAGCCGTCGACTTAATATTGTTTCTTACACAACGTACGCGCTTCATGATGGCGGACCCTTTGAGTATCACTGCCTCGATTTTGGCTATCGCCACTGCCGCTGTTCAGTCAGTGAAGTCGCTCAACGACACTGTTGTACGCTACAAAGGCCGTGACAGGACATTGCAGAGGCTTCAGAATGAATTAGAAGATGTCTCTGGTATCCTAGATTCCCTAAAAGAAGCAATCCTAGCGGAGGTGTCTATATCCACACTTCTCGCGGGTCCTGTTAGCAGATGCAGCGCAGTTTGCCAAGAATTTGAGCAGTCAATGCTGTTTTTCAGCGAAAAGACTAAGACTGGCATCCGAGATTGGGCAAAGCTCGAATTCATGCGTGGAGATATCAATGAGTTCATTGATACGATATCTGGGTACAAATCGACCATCGCTGTTGGTCTCGGCATCATCACCATGTTTGTAACCTTTCGCAGTGGTGGAGTCAGCTGACATTCCTCAGTCGCGCAGCCAAGGTCTCCCAGGAAGCTCTCAAAGAGTACAATGAGATGGTTCAAAACACCGTACATGATCTCAACATTCACTTGCAACGAGTTGATGAGAAATTGAAAGACTTCTCGATCTCAAGCTCTCAAACTTCAAACATCAACCTCGCCGACGAGAAAGAAGTCACCGAGCAGTGTCTTCGAATTTGCGAAGATTCCAAACAATTCTTGGAGTCTGTTCGGAGATCCTCAGTCCTGGAGGTACACAAGACTATTGAAGATCACCATCATGACAGCTTTGAGGCACAGGTGCTCACACGCCAAGCTTTGGATGAGAATCGCGATAAACTCGCGAAAATCGTTAGTCAACTCCGTAGTCGCCTAGAGTCTATAGTTTTCGAGAACAATCCTGAGAACAACAAGGAGAGATCTCGCTTGCTAGATGACATCAACGCTTCCAAGCAGTGCCTCGAACTATGCAAGGTCGCATGTGAAGTTTCTTCACAGAAAGTCTGCAGAGTTGGGGAGGTCATTGCTGACGGAGACAGCGATCAAGTATTGGCAAACACTTTGGCTGATCTGTTCGATGTCAAGAAAGCAATATCTAAGGATCGGTCAGCACAATTGGTTGGCTCCATGTCAGGGGAGGACCTCCGATTTTTGGCTGAAAAGCGCTACGCGAGTCGATTTGGGGCCCTCGTTTCAGAGTCCAAATCTCCCAGCCACCTAACTCAGACTATCCGCACGGAACAAGAAACCAAGTCCACTTCCCGTCAGACGGATCCTGTGCCCAACGCTCCACCGAGGCCTAAGCAGGAAAAGCCGTCTTGCAATGAATTTAGAAAGAGGATCGATTGAGAATAAGAGTCCTTACATATCTTACAGGGCTTCCGGGCCTTTCTGCCTTGTTCTCCCAAATGCCAAACCATTAGCCTCAATCTCAATCTCTTGTCATCTTCGCTCAGTCGGCTGGCGTGATCAAAGCGCACCACTATGTGTTTGACATCGATTGATGCATACAGTGTGCAGAACAGTGGATCTAGTGATTCGAAAATAACGTTTAAGGTTTTGTCCACCCTCACTGTGTCACAGCCACTTGTTCTCTCGCTATCATCTCGACCAACCAGCAATATTTGTCAAATTTGGAGTGGGATGGGCAGATGAAAGAAGCACAGGCAGCCAGATAAAGGTCGAAAATCCGGGGGAAACAGCATACATAAACACACATACATAAACACATCGCGATCAGCAAAGATGGTGCTCTGCATGCATGTATCCTTCTGCAAAGATCTAGTCTTTCCATGTAAAGCTTCAAGAAGTCCGTTCAAGTGTTGAAGGTGAGTGAATCGGACGATAGAGACCAGTGAATATCATTTACCCAGGTGCGTCATGACATAAGCACGCAGAGTTGGGCGCGGCAAGTCGACACAAGCTATGGGTACCATGATCAAGAATCTTTTCTTGAGCTACTCCATTGCGATGACTTCAATAGGTATATTGCGATTTCACTTGGTCAGTCCCATGATCAATCATCTATTCTGCCGCTTTCAAGTATCCCGCGATGTTGTGATTGTTCACGCCGAACTCATGATCGCAATGTCGAACAATTGCATCTGGCAAGACGTACTGATAACCTCTCCACGACCGAAAAGCAAAGTGGTGGCAGTTGAGCGTGATATTACCATGGTTGACGAAGTTCCAAGCCCGTTTTGTCATACAAAGCGTTGAGAACCGTGTAGTAACCTTGATCGCCAGCTGCAACGACCGCGAAAGTAATGTACTGAACAAGCGATCCAAGTTTTTCGTCCTGCGCCCATGGCTGGGGAGCCGAGGATGCTGAACCCCACTGAGATCGTATCTTCTCGAGGATTTCTGTGAATGCTAGTCTAATACAATCTCCGAAACAAGTACGATCAGGTCTAGAACAGTAAGATTGCGCAATGCTCATAGCAGAGTCTTCCACTGCTGACAAGCCTCGTGCGGAGCATCAAAAAATGCCGACTCAATCACCCCTAGTCCTCTAATGGGTTGACAAGTCATTCTCGATACGGCCCAGAAGAAGGCTCAAAGGTTCAGGATAGAGTTCGGCTCTTAAATCTGAGCTAGGAAAGCAGAACAGACCCGCCTTCAGTCTACTGTTACATGGCAGAATTTCCAAGGCTAAACGCAACAGATATTTCTCGCTTCCCTTGTACCACAATCACATGATTTTCGATAGTCATAGCTTGTATGAGATTGACTAGAAAGTCTCGGGTGCCACGCCAGGACTCCATCGTCATAAAAATACACATTATGCTTGTTTCACCGTTGTATGTACCAAGTGTTCTCGTAACATAGCTATGAATGAGAGTTGTTGCGTTGTCTTTGGGTTATCACGTAGTTACTTGCTGGCTACTTAGTTTGCTTTTTCCGACGACCAAGCTATGCCGTTTTCCCCAACCCAATTCTTCAAGACGATCGTAGGGCTTCTATCGCTTCGCTCAAGTCTCACTCCTGAGCCATTAGACAAGATTATGGGCAGAATTTGCATCGACTTGTAGAGGAACAGCGACAACAGTTTTGCAGTCTACCAATCACGTTCAGCAACAACACTTCCCTCTAAAGCAAATATTTAGCGTTGGTCCGCGGGAAAACTTGGCATACTAAACGCCTGCGCGACCGTTCCTGCCTTTGTGCGACAAGATAGGGTAAGCTTAACCACGCACTCCACTTCCATCCAGCCTCTTTGGTATCACATCTCAGCTCTCAGCTTTCCGTCAATATTGGATCTCGACGTCCGCTCCCATTGAACTACAATTATGCGCTTCGGCTGAGATCTCTGCAGGCCCGCAATCATAAAGCACAACCTATCGCACCACACAGTGTCGCAGAGACTTGGGATTCAGCAAAAGAGCCTTGAAACCACCGGTCCCTACCTGTTGTCACTCGATGGCGGTGGCGTGCGCGGCCTATCGACGCTCTACATATCAAAGTGTATGATGGTGCAATTAAACTGCCAGCCCCAGAGCCAGGGCCTGGCTTGAGTCAAGCCATGCGAGGTCTTTGACCTCATTGGCGTCACTAGCACAGGAGGGTATGTACACAGTCGAGCAGCCTCGTGCCTAGCTAACAATGCAGGCTATCACTTTCAAGCTCGGCCAGCTAGAAATGGACGTAGACGCATGTAAAATGGCATACAGCAACCTTATGGTTGTTTTTGAGAAAAAGTTGAGCTGGCTTCCTGTTAGCTGGACGGCAAAAGTGACGCTACAATAAGCTATAGCTGTCATACGCCTTCCTAAACCTGATACCTGAATGCAGGGATGTCAGCCCAAAAGGCTGCTGTGAGAGGTGCGAAAATATCCAAGCATGCTTGGTGCTCAGGAAATGACTGCTCAAAAGTCAGTGATCCTGCTCAACGCCGCAGGATACAGCGTCGTCTTTCCCAACGCACGCGGCGTACGTATCGATAATTCCCTTGTGGGTCCAAACTTGCTAATCAAGCAGTAGACACGAGGCGATATGTTCATGAAGATGAAGGTGCTAGGTCAAGGCATTTCGGCAAATTTTGTCATTCGCAGCCCAGTGAAGCATTTCCATCTCTGAGTTCTCATAAGCCGAAGACATTAGATGCTAAGTAACCTCAATACCACGAGCGCCTGCTGCTGATGCTCTGATAAAGGCTTCATAGCTTGCGAGTGGGACAACAGCCTGTGGATAGTGAAGCTACATTTCTTAGCAGTGCGTGTGCACGCTGTTTCCTGTATCGGTTGAACCGAGCTACTTATACGTACCACAAGGTATATATGGTTTGCAATAAGGTCTCCATACATTCAAAAGAGTAGAGATTTTTCCGCAGAAGCTATGCTGCATAGGCTACGGTCCGCCAAAGACGGTTCGAGATGCTTGTACACTTCGCGAATGACCCACAATTACGCATAATACTCCATAGCCTAGGAGAAGGTTTCGATCAGTTTGCATGCTGGTTCCAGGGCAAGATAACACGAAATTAAAGGCCAACAACTAATTGTTTTCAGCGCATTACACTCTTGTTCGGATGAATAATACAACAGTGATTTTAAATCTCCGCGTCGTTATCTGCGATAAGAGTACGATCCATAACGTTCTCATTACTGGTTGTCGTCCCAATAGCTGACGCTCGCTCTCGTTATCCTTCCCAATAAGCCTAGCTTACACAGCGCCTTTATCTACTTTACTGCTACTATCTTGTTGCTTAGGTATCAGAGACAATAAGAACGAAATGAAGATGTCATTCGACATTCGATACTGTCGGCACGCAAATGCGGCTTCTAGGTGCTTTACAGCAAGTACCTTATGCTGCCACATGCACATTGTCGTCAACGTATCGCCTTTAGGCTTTGTAGGAATTAATCAACCTAGTACAGCACACCGAATATGTGCTTTGGTTGAGCGATACGGTAACTGCAATTACTACTGTTCAAGTAAATTCCTATCGTGCGCTGGACAAGAAGCGAGCCACAGCCTAGTTAAGGAGTTTTACTTCGCCTGTCTTTTGCAGGTATTGTACTTGAGAGCATCGATACAAGAACCAGGACTTGAATATTTCCATAATGGTGGGAGGTATGTATGATCAAATACAAGCGAGTTACCTCAGGTCACTGAGATGGTGGTGGACGAAATATTTTGCACCGAGATGGAAGACGCGGCTGAAGCTTGTACCCCAACAAAAGGGACCGACAAAAGCGGAGATTTTGCTGGAACTACTAGGTTTGCCCTGTATTGGCTGTGATACTGCTGTTCTACTCTATCAATTTTAATGACACAAGGGTAAAGTTTGCGAGTAATGCCTCAGACAATTCTGTTGGAGTGACGAAGATTGTATCGACAAGTCTAGCAGCTCTGAGCTCACAGAAGCTATCAATTCTGTGTTTCGTTGATCTCAATATTCGGCGAAGTGCTACGCATTTCTTGAAGATATGTCGATCGATGGTCAACAAGCGGTCGAACAAGAACTGGCTTTTTCAAAGACTCGATGGTTCACCGGGGGTTGGACCCTACAAGAGCTCCTTGCTCCAAAACAGGTAGACTTCTGTTCTGCCTAAGGCCACCATCTTGGTGATAAGTTAACCCATGCGCTGGATATTTCGAGGGCTACTGGCATATTCATCGAAGCTTTGCGCCAAGGACCTTTGTCGTACTTCAGTGTTGGTCTACGAAAGATATGGGCCAGGGGAAGAGAAACAGCGAAGAAGGAAGACATGGTCTATTGCCTTATGGGTCTCTCTGTGGTATTTATGACACTGATCTACGGGGCAGGTCAAGAGAATGCATTGCCACACCTGCAAAAAGAGATAAAAAGCTACCAGAAGGCTCGTCCGAGACACAGACGAGAAGACAATTCTGATATTCTCAAGCGTAGTTACTTCAAATCGGCCTTACAGATCCCTAAAATGCTG
This sequence comes from Phaeosphaeriaceae sp. UM 1110, assembly GCA_000263175.2. Lineage (NCBI taxonomy): Eukaryota > Fungi > Ascomycota > Dothideomycetes > Pleosporales > Phaeosphaeriaceae > Phaeosphaeriaceae sp. UM 1110. The sequence continues at coordinate 11,432 of AJMS01010246.1, forward strand.
CAAGAGACAGACGACCAGTTCCACCCTCTCATGGCTGATTCGAAGAAATCAGACGCGCCAGAATTGATCGCTGTGAAGCGGACGGGTACCACAAACCAGAACATCAAACTTCAAGTTCTCTACGGAGCTTACGGATATCAAAATCTCGTCCTTCGTTGAATGTGCATGATTGATTTTCTCCTGCCGTAACATAGGTGTTATATAGTAAAGTCCATCCTTAGAGAAGTTCCACACGTTCGAACTTTGACACTTCGATTCTAAAACTTGGTACAGTTCGGGCACCAATTGTGATCACATTCTTTGTAGACTACTGCACCACCTGGGATCCATCTTAAACCACACCTCGCCTTCCCAATCTTATTAGGTCTCTCTTGCCGATCTTCGTCTTCAACGCATGAGCAGCAAAGCCATGGGTGTGGTGCAGGATCGCCTGGTTCGTAATCCTTGACCCGCTGTGTTCGCCCTGACACAATTCTTCGATAATTCAAAGTGCTTTGTAGCTCTTCTTGAGCTGGCAAAGGGGTTGGCGCTGCAACTTCACGCTGTGACCCATGTGGTGCAGCAAAGTGCTGTTCTGGAAGATTCACTTTCCATTGTCCGAGATACCCTTGGTAGGCTGGTGGGTCAGGAGGAGGTTGTGGCATCTGTGGAGCCGCGGGTACTCGATGAAAAGCTGTTTCAGGTTGCGCATTTGATGAAATATAGCCATGCATTGTACCAGGTTGCGCATTTGGTGAGATTTGGCCATACGGCCCAATTTGAGGTGCATAAATATGCCCTTTCTCATGTCCGCTTTGTCGAGTTGATTGGCGATTTGATGTCGGAGCGCTTTGACTTTCTGGATTGGACAGGGGTCGCTCAAAGCTTGATAAATGACTGTTAGCCCCATCTTCACGCTGAGAAGTCGTTTGAAATGGATCCATCTGCATTACTGGGAGTTTCTCGGAGCTATAGGGTGAAGGTCCCGTTGTATCATAGCGAATCGGCGGAAGTTTATTGGGATGGTTATCAGAGTTCTGTTGCTGATCAAAGTTGTAGCCCGACATGTTGCAATACAAAAATACTTAATGCCAGTGAGAGAACCGTGGAAGCTAATGAGGCGTCTTCTAAACATGCTGTAAGCTACTTATAGTCGCTACCAGTCAGATCTATGGATATGAATCGTCGCTGAGCCAAAGGTATATATTAGTCCATACCATGCACGTCGTGAGTCCTAATCCACTTAGACAGTCAAAGCAAAATGTCTGAGCTCTGGATCCTAAGAAGTTGGTCGTTGGTCTAGCATGCCTCCTACCACCTCCATTCATACCCGTAACATCTAGTTCATCATCTTCTCATCGCACAGACAACCGGATAAAAGCTCTGCCTTACCATCGAAATTCTGTCTCCAATGAGCACTATTGCTCAATTCTCATATGTCCATGACAACAATACAATGACGTTCGATCAGCCCAAGGTGTTTCTCAGCAACTCACTTCCTCAGGCATGCCCCTATCAGACTCCAATACATCACCAGATCTCTCCAAGCGTCCTTTGCAGTCAAAAGCGCCAAGCTGAAATAAATAAAAATCGTAACGGAAGGCTGAGAATCAGGAAAGTCGCGAAACATGGGGAAGTAGGAGGCGGCTCAGTCGATGCCGACCACTCGTCTTCTGCGCCCTCGACTGCCACCTTCGGGGCGCTGTGCGAGAACGTCACGGAGCTCTGGGTCATCTTTTTTCTTATCAATGTGATGACTACGGACATGCCTTTCTAAGTTGTCAGGCCTCGGGTACTTGTATTCTCGATTTGGACAGAACGCACATACATAGCCGGGAGACTGGTGTACGAGCCCGTGCCGAATCATCTCGTTCTTCCGCTTAAAGCCTCGGCCGCCTTCAGACCGCGGACAGCCTATGTCTGGACAGTAGTGCGGAAGAAATGTAGGATGAGCATTTGAGTGGCAATAAAGCAAGTACTGCGTCTGAAATGGAAACGCTTTGCATTCGGGATATTCGCATCGGAAGCTTCCTGTGCTATGAACGGGCACCTCCGATTTGCTGTCATTCTCTTGGTCTGTCGATGGTATCGTTTTCGATGATAAGCTGGCTCTGGCATTCAGTAAGTTCTCTCCCACAGTCTCAGCATGGTTTATGGGCTGATCGGCAGCGATCTCCTGGGAGATTCCAGACTCATAGGTAGGGTTTGTTTTCGGCAGTGAAGGAGACTGCGCCTGAATGTCTTCATGGATATTCCAGGTCTTAGCAGGCCATTCAAACTTCACTCCTGGCACTAGAGTTGAGAACATTATCAAGCCCACCTCGCCATTCTTCTGCTCAAAATCTTGTAATGTTCTGCGTTCTCTTCTCATGATCAAGCGAACCCTCTTGAAGTCTCTGAGGTCTACCTCGCCTTCCACATCAGTTGGTGCCACGCGCTTTCTCCGAAGCCTCGCTGGGCCAATTTATGAAGCAAGAGCTCTTGCTGTAAAAGCAGGTTTCCCGTATTCGGACTTTGATCGCCACGGCGAAAGTATGGGTGTTTCAGGTAGGGGTTCCACACCTTGAACAACGGTCATTCGTCGAAACCACATTTTGCAGCTCTCACATTGAATCTCCATATCGCTAGTATTGACGGATGGTGTTTGACAGCCGGGGCAGGTGACAGCACTTTTGCTGCCAATCTTATCGTCTTTGTTGAAAAGAATGCTCATCTCGATTCGTTGGCCTGGAAGAAACGCCCGCTGCCAGGGTTGACTCAGCTCAATATCTCTTTTTTGGAGGCTCCTTCTTGTAAGCCGTATTGCTTCATCTGGATGTTTTTGATTCCTTGCAATTCTCGAAAACGTATCTCAAGTACGGCATGGAACGCTTACCGAGAAGTGACGAATTGTAGATGTACGGGGGCGATGCGACCGATAGCATTCTCCAGAACAAAAGGGTTTTCGATAAGGCTTCTCTCAAGTCGACCGGGTAGAGCCGACGGGATGCTGAGAACTGCATGATAGGTACCAATGTTGATGGCAACAATGCGACGCATATATCCCTTGAGCTCTGCGCCGAGCTGTCGAAGCCAATCGAGTCTGAGAGCGTCCGAGATCTTGGCCGCAACTGAGTTACCAGCAGCAATCTGACGATTGGCAATTTGAAGACCCTCGTTGACGGATATCAGAATAGCGCTTTGCTTGTCAAAGTTCGTCTGGTTCTCCTGTTGAATCGTGGTCATGCGAGCTTCCATGGTCCTGCCTTTGACTTCCATCAAATTGCTGTCGCATTGATGAGCTCGATGGTACATATAGAGGTCGTGGAGATGAACATACACACTTGCTGTGGCCAATAACATTTGCAGGCTTGCGCTGGTCGCAGCGATCTCCACGCGGGATTTTTCAACAGCATCTTTCTCTCCAATGCACCATCTTACTTTCGTAGCTGTGGCTTTGATGATTGTTGCTGTTTCATTTTCTCCCAAGCCTTTCTGATGTTTCTGTAGACGCGTAGAAAAGGCGTTGACGAGTTCCCCGCAACGGTCTGCGGCTTTCCTGGCGGTCTTGCATAACGCTTCTAGCTCCGGTGTTGCTCCGCCGCCATGTGTTCTTGTGAGTAAGTCAATCTCCAGAAGGCTACGATCCAGGATCCAGAGCTCTCTGATGGTATTCGGCCTTGGACCCACGTGACTTGTCAAGTGCTTCGACAAGGTCCTTTACTAAGAGACAGACAGAAATGATGTCTCCAACTGAGCCAAAATTCACTGGCATAGCTTTTTCCAGTTGGCTGGCTGCCAGTATTGTCTGATAGAAGTGAGGAGGGGCAAGGAGGCAGGCTGAGATTAAGCTAGGCACCTGCTTGGCAGTGACGATGAGCTTCAACATAGCCACAGGACCGCAGCCTCGCCAACTTCTGTCTCTGTCAATACCAAATAGGACATCTAGAATCGTTCCCACATTGCGCGCACATTGAATTGGTTCAGCAAGCGGTGAGCAGATGAAGGTGAGCCGCTGACCTCTTGGGCGGAGAATGACGGTCTTTGCTCTGAGAGGCAAGCATTGCGTAGGCCTTGGATTGACTACGATCAGAGGCACTCCCACTCCCCAGGCGCTTCATGTCCCGAACGCTTATCACACCCTTCCTCTCGCCCCTTAATCAACCACCTCACACCCAGAACATCTCTCATGCCTGCAGTCACTTATCCCCACTCTGCGGTTTGAATCATCGTAGGTGGAAGCATACGTGTCGCAAACCGTTATCTGAATACTGCATGCTACCAGGTCATCACCAAACTTCTTGCATTGACAGCAAATCCAATGTTGAGGCTGCTGATTTCTCGCTGATCATTATGTGAGAGTTGAATCTAATCGGCGTTTGATGGTCTTACTTGAGTTGGTAGAAGTTTCCGCCGTGGATTGATTGCTGGATGTAGATGTTGAAGGGTTAATTTGCGGACTTAAGGTAGAATTTGTGGTGACAGCGGAAGTATCAGGTTCGACTTGCTGGTGGCGAGGGCTGGCATGCGATTCCTGTTGATCAGCATATTCACTCGATCTAACCTGTTGCTGCTGTCGTTGATCGTTACTGCTGCTCGAAATGGTTTGCTCAACTATCTACACAATGGTAAGTTGTCATGTCAAGGTTGAGAATATGTATGCGATCAGGATTTGCTGTGGACTGTCACTTTTGGAGGTCAAGTGATCGGATTCGCCGGCCAAGTGTTTCACGGAACACGAGGGCAAACATTGGACACTCATGCTCTCCTCTCCAGTGTCAGCACATACTGGATAGGACAAAATCTAATCATTTTATCTTCACAGTCTATCATCGCTTCGAAGAAATAGCATGCATGCACCTCCAGATTCAAGTATCTTCGAGGGAAGACTACTATGAAATGTAAGCACCAAGCGAAATGAAGCTGGCAGGATCTTCGCCACAATTTCTTGATTTCTTAACTTCGAGACTTGACCATTCTATTCCTGCACCTCAGCATCCATGATGTATGCCGACTTCCCCATTACCACCAGAAACTATTTGACCTCTAGTCCTTCGTTGCAGTCTATCTCGAATCCGCTAGCCCCTTCGTTCCGCACACCACATTTCCTAATGCGTCCCTTTACCCTTGCTGCTCTTACTCAACCATGTCACACCTCCGACATCTCTCATGCCAACA
>AJMS01010245.1:0-16518 GCA_000263175.2 Phaeosphaeriaceae sp. UM 1110
TGCACCAATACAATCGGCAAACGACTTCAGATCATCCCATAGCCTACCACATATCCCAGGCACGATGTCGGTCGCAATTTTATTCACGTGTATAGTGTAGGTCGGTGCTACTTTGCTGCTGGCATGATTGCAAAAGGTTTCAGCATTGACAGCAAGAGATGCGATGAAGAGAAAATTCGCGATGGAAAGGTCGTAGAAACGCATTGTGAACAAGCTGATATTGTGGATTTGATATCATACAATGTAGTAAATAGTAGTAGGATGTTCTTGATCATGTAAAAAACGACGGCGTGGCAGGGTAGGCTTTATACACTTTTGGTCTTTAGCCATATCCTGAATCGTTGCCCTGACCTTCGCGCTTGACGTAAGAGCGGATTCACTTATCATAGTCAACAAATGACTTCAAGTTGTTGACAGAATTGACAATAGACGCGTCGCAAAGTTGCTGGCCTTAAGCAAGATCAGCGGGCCGAGTCTCTCTGCAGACTGCTTACGATCCTCTTCACTCCAATGGTGAAGAACGCCAGTCAGCTACAGACGCCAAGTCCGATGTTTTGAAGCCTGGGAATTGGGCTTAGTGTTGCCCCGATCTCCATCGGGAAGGATTCTGCGCGTGAGCACTGTATAAAACATCATAGGACCCAGAAGCAAGAATATTTGACCTTCAAATGAGAAATGAACTTCGTAAGGCAGAAAGATCGACTCTCGGGCTACAGTTCAGTATCTCGTATCCACAGTCACCGACTGGACGCCTACATCAAAGTGGAGCGGACATACTTGTCGATCGACCATAAACAACATCAATCTATACTGGCACATATACCATACATTAGCATTGTGAGACTAGATGAAGGAAATCGTAGTCGTGACCAAGGGACGAGCATGTCACACCTTACGTATACTACCCTTCGGTGATGCATTGCTTAGTTATAACGCAAAAGATCATCGCACTTACTGCCGCGTGGGTAGAAAAGCCGAGGGCTGTGTAGAGAGTCACGGAGGGCTTCTGCGGGCTAGGACTAGGGTCATCGTCCAGTGTTGTGTCTGAAGTATAAATTTCTTCACTCTCGGGACGAGTTTCAAGACCCAGACCCACTTGCACATTCCATCACAGCTCTACTCAAACAATCATCTTTTAATCAACAAGCAAGGCGGGCAGCCCCGTCACAATGCGCTTTGCCCTTAGCACAGCAGTCATGGCCTCTCTTTGCGCGGACAAAGTGTTATTACAAGACTCAACAGCTCGCAGCGGACTTTGATATCATTGCCTCGGGCGTACCAGAGTAAGCTCTCTAGAGGTAGCATGTGGCGTTTGTTTGTGAGAGGATGAAGGAGTAGTGGAAGAGTAGTGAGAGGAGGAGGCTGGCGGGCATCGTATTCGTGGACGTGGTACATCAGCAGGGAAGGATGTTGAGTGTGTAGATGTGTAGTGAAGAAGTAAAATAATTATAGAGAAGAGAATGGGGAGATTCGAAATCAGGAGCTGACACGGAGAAGGGCCTGCAAGTATAACACAGCGCCGTACATGCTTAGCTGAGATGGCGTCTGCAACACAGCTGAAGCTGGATACCGACACAGCGGTTTAGAGACGAAGTCTTCACATCACAGTCCCCTTTATTAGCAACCCGTTTGGAGACCGTTGCACAAAATCTCCTGGGCTTTCTACGGAGGGACGTTTGAGTAACGCCTACGATGCTAGGTCCAACGAGCGCTTGTCGCATATCAGCGGCGCCGGGATCGAGAATCACTCATTACACGGTTTAATATCGCAGCGGGGCGTAAGAGGGATTCATTCACCGTAGTCAATCTTGCAGAACATGACTGCATGTTAGTTTAGGCATATAATTGGGCCAAGCAGCTGCACATTGTCAGTATAATACTATCTTCATACAAGACTTCACCGCAGCGTCACAATCACTTTTATCTACTCTCGCATGCGCAGAATAATTTTGGATTTGACGAACGACCACACGCTATGCAACACATCGCTCGCCCAGTCGCCAAAGTTGAAAAACATTATGTACAGAATCCTCCGAGTATATTCTACGATGCAGTAACAAGCACATAGCTGGTGATAGCGTCAAGCCTCTCCTTCGTCAATTTCAAGCCAACCCTCAACAACTCCATCGCAACGTCCCTCTCCCTCTTCTCCAACTCATTGAACTTTTCCCGTGTGAGCAACCACGCAACGGAATCGTTCTCGACCGCCACCGTTCCTGTCCGATCCGTCTCGCTAAAGAAGGGTAGCTCGCCACACGTGGTGCCAGGCAAGATGACTTCAAAGAAGGAACCTTGGTCCAATTCGTATTCTGTACGGAACCGACCCTTTTCGAGGATGTAGAAGCCATCGGGATCGTCGCCGCGTGAGTACAAGACGGTGCCAGCGGGGTATTCTTTTCGTTCGAAGTACGGAGCGAGGACGTGCCAGAAGTCTTCGTTCCTAGGTGACATGTCTTCGAAGGTTTGGAGGATGATGCGGAGTGGCTGCGCGAAGTTACGCCAGCGGGATGGTACAGATTGCGATGATGGTGCTGTATCTTGAGAAGATGTGTCTGGCAGGGAAAGGGAGTCGTGGTTCGTCTCATTCATGGTGGAGCGCGCAGCGACAAGTCGAGCACCACGACGAGGTGAAGCGAAGGCAGGATTGAGAGAGCCGGCGCCAAATGAAGTCGGAGATCCACCCGTAGCAATCTGCTGCGCTGATCCTTTCGTGCCATTGATGCTCATGGGTGGGGTTGTCTGCTGACGTTTCGATGCTGCTGAGCTGCAATGCTTGTGGAAGACTTCGAGCATCTCGTTCTCACATGATTCCAAAGCTGTGTTGAGGTCTTCGAAGACTTGAGGTGGCGCGCATCCCTCATCATCATCAGCTTCATCGAGGAGGCCGACGTTTTGCAGAGCTTGACCGACGGGACTGGCGAAAGAAACACCGGAAATGATCATCTTGACGTTCTTCCGAGACACAATACGATTGATCCGCTGGAATCCTTCGGAGCTGGAGAAATCGACGTCGGTGACGTGCGTAAAGTCGACTATGATGAAGCTAACTGGCTGCCTCTCGTACTCGTCCTCGTTGATCAGAGATCGCATATACTCTTCGACTGATACAATGGTACCAAAGAATAGGAAGCCGCCTAGTTTAATGACGCGTATCTGTCCTCGTACCTTGTTCAGATAGCGACCATCAGCGCGTGGGCGTCGGACGGTGGACTCTGCAACCACGCCGGTGTACGACGCACGGATAGCTGGATGCCGAGAGCTTTGCACGACGTAGCTTACACAAGCCAGGACGATGCCGACAAGGATGCCGACAACGAAGTCGTGGATACCCATGATGAGGACTATGGCCAGGATGGTCAGGTATTCGAGTTTGTGGCACTTTCCGAAGGTGTCCCAGAGCGCTTCCTTCATAAGATCAATACCGAGCAGGAAGATGAGGGCGCCGACAAGGCAGATAGGAATATAACCGATCATTGCTGGGCCAGCGACCCAGACTGCAGCTGTTGCCGCTGCGAGGAACAAGCCCGCGGTGCGGGAGTCGCCGCCATTTGCGATGAACATGACGCTGTTTGCGTACACGAGGTAGTTCTGATAGACATGTTAGCTGATTGGACCGAAAAAGGTCGCGTGCAGTCTGTACCTGTATGCTTCCAACGAACCCGGAAAGGGTGTTGGAGATGCCGTGAGCGATGAGCTCGCGATTGACGTTCAGGTTATCTTCTTTGACAGCTGCTCCGAGAGCTGGGACATTAATGGGAACATGGATAATGCCAAAAAAGGAAAGGGCAAACATGGTCGGAATGGTACTGGCCAAGGCTGCGCCATCAATACTGCCGAATTCTAGCACAGAGTTAACATTTCCGAGATACTTGATACGGATCCCGCAACTTACTGAAGTATGAATAGAATCGGTAAAACTGAACGCCAGCCTCGGGTTGCTCGAAGATCCAGCCAGCGTTTCGGACGACGTCGAGATCCATGTGGAAGATGCCTTTGACAAAGATATAGAACGTGGCAAAGATCAGGACGAAGAATGCGGGTAGCACGAATGGGCTCTTGACCATGCGTTGCAGTAGCATGATAGAGATGGCCAAGAATAGTGGCAAAATCCACAGGTACCAGGTATCGGCAGAGAAGAGCTTGTTCAAAGTGTCCAGGTCATAATTAAGGTTTCCCTCCAGCCTCGCGGAGACCTCGATACCAGTGACGACGAGGAAGAATCCAACACCACCGATACATCCAATCAAAATATGCCGCGGAAAGAAGCTGACAAGGTTTCCAAGCTTGAATGCGCCTAGTCCCAGGAAGATGAGCCCTGTCAGGATAGAGCTGAGGCAGTAGGAGACAATTGTCGTTGCGATGATAGCCTCCGGCGGCTTGCCCTCCATCTGCTCCATGATGGAGTACGCCATCTTGTGAAAGAAAGGGACGACTTCGATCATCTCCGAACCGACGCCGCCTCGGAAAGTAGATAGTCCAAGCGAGTAGCAAAGTTGGGAAACGATGCAGCTCACGAAGAAGATGGATATACCGTCGGGACCGGTCTGGCTGAAAATGGGCGCGCCGAGTGGGAACAGAATGTACCCATATGAGAGGGCATCCAAGAGATTCAATAGTAGGCCGAGGAAGACGGCAGATACCATGGAAAGGCCACTCAGTGCATTTGCGACAACAACATCGCGCGTGTAGTTTTTTGGATTGGTCAACGAGCGACCTATGTCGGCGATATGTTCTCGTCCGTGGGCGAGCGTCTCTCGAACACGTGCTGGTATGCTGGATGCGGAAGAGGCTTCCGGTGAAAGGTCTTTGGCGGGCTTCTGCTTGGTATGCGAATCGAGTCGTGGCAATCTAGGTACCGGCAACAATGGCGTCCTTTCGGTATCCTGCACCACAACATTGGGTACTCTTGAGCCATGCGACTCCCTCGGTGCGTCCCGTGACTGCGCGTCATTCCCTCTGCGCGGCGACGGGGTGAAGAAGCTCCGGTCTTGGTGGTCTGGCCCAATGACCGTCTCAGGCGTCTCAGGCTCGCTATCTTCGTCTATCGTGTCTGCCCATGCCGAGTCTGGGGACGCTCTTCCCCCATTGTATTCGGCAAGAAGGCCCGCGTGCCTTCCAGAAGCGGTGTCGGTGTCGGCGAAGCTGTGGCGGTGCGGTCGGTCCTGGTATTCCTCGGCGTCGAGGGCGTACGAGGCCAATTGGGAGCTTCGTTCGCGGACGCCTTGAGACGCATATTGTGGTGTGTCTAGAAACAGTTGGTGAATGGATATAGCTCGTGTTGATAGCGACACGTACCAGCAAAGCTGCCTGATGCATGCGCAAAGCTTCGGATGGGATTGCGCGAGTAGGATCCGGACAGCGTTTGGGCGGTTATCGAGTGCGATCTCGTGGACCGAGGCTGCGGAGGTGTCTGGCCGCCATGTTCGGCAATGTTCAGGTCGTGCGCAAAGTCGCTGTCATTCACATGCTCGCTGGTGAAAGGCAGCTGTTGCTCGGCGTCGCGTTTGGCCATGATCCGCGGAGGCATGGTCGCCTGCCTGCTACAGGACCGAGATAAACAGAGAAATAGAGAAGGAGCGACTAATGAAATGCAGGAGCGACCATAGTTGGACCCTGGGCAGCTCCAGACACTTCAGCTGAGGACAATGGCAGACGTTGGGCGCGGAGCCGTTGAGACAGCGCCGGAGTGGATCCGTGATTCGAGTCGGGCACGCGAAGGCGGGAGGCGGGTCGACTGATGTCAGTTGGGAGGGGAACCACGACATTCACTGCAGACATGGTGACTCGACAACATTATCAACTATCGATAGATGGCGGCTTCGTAGGGCTGTGCGGCTAGCAAGGAAGCTCTGGCATGGAATCTGGAAAACTTTTGCTGTTCTCAGCGCTCGAGACCTCGACAAATCGCCAGAAACGGCCCACCAACGTCATCGCCACGCTAACGGCTGCAACCGTTGACATCCTTCACCACCATTTCACCTGCACTGTGAAGGCTGAACGCCAATCTTCTTCGTCTCGACTCATGCGCATCGCTTGAAAGAGCAAATCTCTACGCCATTGAGTCTCTCCGAGGACCGGAGCCGCTGCAATGGCGTCAATCTCCTCAGACATGTGAGCATGTTGAGTTCGCGCCCCCCCATGCAGCCATCTTCGCTTACATGCATCTCAATCCTCCACCCGCTTCCGCAGAAACTTCCTTGTGCAATACCACCGCGTGGGGCTTCCGTCCGCCACCCCACTGCGTCCATCCTGCATGCAATATCCGAATACCACTGCTTGAGCGATGTGAAGTCATGCTGCTAATGCAATGCTCAAGGAACAAGCTCTAGACATGCTTCAGGAAAATGACGCCACCAAGAGTACAACAGCTAGGTATGTTCTCGACGTCGCAGCCCTTTTCAATTCGCTGATTGACCTAGTCTTATCCAAGCCGATGCAGAAGAGCAATGTACACTCTTGCCATATGAGCTTCACCGCCCTTGGCACTTGGACACGACGACTTCTGAAACATCAATTATTGGCAGGACTTTAATATTACTAGCACTATTAATCAATTAGTAGGTGAAGGTGGATGCTCCAGTGATGGCGCAAGCGTGCTTGTTCCGGCCGCATGATGCCAACGATGCGGGCCAACGGTCATACAGCCGTTACTTAAAACATTGCTATTGTTCTTGGTAGAGTCAACAGCTATATAACCATCACGGTGTAATGAGCGATTCAAAAAACCTCAGGTAAGGCGGCGATGCCTCATGTAAAGGCTATTTGTCAAGATCCAAACGATTGGAGGTGTTTACTGCTCCTCAAAGCCTTCTCCCTCGATCCCTACTGCTTGCAATGCCCCAGTCTCGCACGTTCATATAGCAGCATCGAGGAAAACAAAGCCCTGCTTTCCTCATGCCTTCTTCTCGCCAACTTCATGTACCTCCATCATGGTTGGGTCTTGGACAACTTTGGCAGCGGTGGCCGTCAACGCTTCGCGTCCTTCTCTCTCCGAGTCGAAGAGGAAAGTCAGCTCTTCCAACGTTTTCCCAAATGTCTCTGGGAAGAAGAAGTAGATGAAGACGACTTCCAGTGCAAGCCAAGCCACATAAACAAAGAGATATTTCCAATCCAGATCTTCAAGACCGATTGGGTTGACAAAGGACCCGAACATGCTTGCGGAGCGGCCAAAGAGCTGGAACCAAGACAAACCCTTCGTGCGCACGTAGTACGGGAAGATTTCAACCATGTACACATATGTCAAAGCGTTGTATCCGATGCAGTAAGCCGGCTTGTAGAGGAATATCATGACGAGGACCGCATATCCACTGGCGGCCGAACCGGTGATTCGGTTACGAGCTTGTGCGACTGTCCAACCTGTGTATACAACGAGCAAACTTGACGCACAGAGAAGGTACATTCTACGTCGTGGAAATCGTGGCGTGATGCCCGCCCTAAGCATCGAACACAGTCAGTAACGACTACGAGTGGGTGTGAAATAATTCTTGCGTAGCGAGAGAGAAACATACTATTGGAAGTCAGCTCGATTCTTGGATGCATCGTGTGTTTCTTAGCGGCTGTAACTACTTACCATGAGCAACGCTACGAGCAAGCCCCATGCTTCGGTGCCGACATTGTATTTAACCTGCAGGTTATTGTCTGTGATGCCAATCTTCTCCAAAATCTTGACGAGGTAATTCGAGATCAGGTTGTTGCCACTGAACTGTGTAAAGAGGCCAAGTGCGGCACCGATGAGAGAGCGATGTCTCATTCCCTTGGTCTGGCCGAGCTCCGCCCACCCGCGTGCACGAGATTGGTTCTCGATCTCCAAAGCTTTGCGAATCTCAGCAATCTCGATATGTGGAAGCTCTTGCGAGGCGTCGCCTTCGGCATGATACTTGATGAGGATCTCGAGTGCCTCTTCGCTGCGGTCCTTGGACACCAGCCAACGGGGACTCTCGGGGACTGTGAAGGCGAAGAGAATCTGGATGACCGAGGGTGCGGCTTGGAGGATGGATGGCAGACGCCAACTCCAGTCATTCGGGATGAGCAGCGTGCGGACAACAATGCCAGCACCAAGGACTGAGCCAACCCCAAAGAATGCATTGAACATGGAGCCTAGGAAAGCGCGTTCTTTGGGATGACCGAGCTCACCAAGCAGTGCTGCACCACCGATGATGGCGTACACGATGCCATGGCCAAGTACAATTCGACCCATGACAAACATAGCCACTAAATTAACGTTATTGGCCTGCAAAACAAGTTCGATAGCAACACTTACAGTTCTGCGAAAGACCTTGCAGCAATGACCCAACAATCATGATTGTCGAACCAAAGACAATACTCAGCCGTCGCCCGAAGCGATCAGAAACAAGGGACACAAACGGGATAGCAGTGATGCTCCCAAGATTGTAGCAGGCGACCAACAAGCCCAGCTTGCCTCCCTTTGGCGTATCGAAGTACCGCTTCCAGTAGCCCAGAGCTTGCATTCCGTTCATCATAGAAGAGTCAAAGCCAGAGGTAGACTCAATGAAGAGACAGAACGGAACAAGGAAGAGGTATAGAGTTCTCAGATTTTTCTTGTTCCACCAGCGAACATGATCGTTTGCAACGATACGCTCGACGATGCCGTCGCCTTCTGCAAGAGCTGGCGCCATTTTTGAGGCAAGAAGAATCGTAAGGCTTTCGGGTTGTAAGATGCTGTCAATGGGCGATTACCAGGATCGTGAGATTAGAACTGCTTGCGGACAGAAGAATAAACAGTCCGAGGACGCCGACCCTCAAGGTTCAGGGATGACTCGAGATTTGGCTCCGACTGAGTTATCTGTCGTCCATGGCACCTTTATACATGATACACATATCGACCATCTTTCCTCTCTTTTGATGTAGCAAACACTCTTGGCTCCTACAAATGGTAGGGGTCACACCGTTGTTTTGTGCGTGATACGAGCGAAGCACCGGACGATCCATATCCTGGGGACAGGAGGGGTGAGATCCCACCAATCATAGCATACTCATCCCGCAACTCATCTGCAACCATCACCATTCTCGAAGAACAGAACGGGAGTGCGCTTTTCCTCGTCTCGTGTTACAGCATAAAAAGGAGTCAGAACGGCTACTTGGAATTTTCGATCAATTTGGCATAATACAAGCTGATTGCGAGGCCGCTCGGGGTGCACGAAAGCGCGCGCATTGTAACCAAGACAGTGCACACGGAGTGCAAGATAGCTCGGTGTCTTTGTAGCGCAGAGTGCGCGCACAATGTGTCCCCATGTGGTGAAGGGTCACGCATGGAAGTTTTTTAGCGCTCACCGGAGTTAATCTAGAGGTGTGTTGGGTGGGGGCTCCCGTGTCTTACCACCGGTAGTCGACTGCGGGGAAGCTCGAGCCGCCCTGGGTGAACGTTGTCATTCCACGACTTAGATTGCGCCAAACCTGTTGAAGGTCACGCTTCTGTACATCCTGCCTATCTTACCACGACATCACGCAACCACGACAGGCATATCAGCATTGACCAAACCTTTGTCGGAGCACTTTACCGGAGCACGCGCATCCGGCACTTACAGGACGCCCAGTGAAGCTTGAAAATACATCCTACCGTACTCCTGTAGCGCCTCAGGGACAGGGACTTGTACCAATGATCGAAGAACCTTTACAGACTTCGCTTCAATCTGATAATGGGCAGAGAAATGTCAGGAGGCCTTTTCGACATGACACATTAGATCGCAATACCGATTCCTTCAGGCTGATTCAGGTTTGCCGTGATCGGTCGGCAGATGGGCACATTCAGTTGTCGCTTTGGCAGGACTGCATCTCATCCGCAAGCTATCAATGCCTCTCGTATCGATGGGGTGACGCTGCACGACCATATGCTGTTCTCATCAACGGACAGTTGTTTGACGTCAGCGAGAACCTTTACGAATTCTTGCAAGAAGTGCACAACGGCGACTGCGAGGTTGATAGTGACTGTCCATTGTGGATTGATGCTCTGTGTATCAATCAAAATTCGACGCAAGAAAGGGGTCATCAAGTCCAAAGGATGGGGCATATATACAGCAGAGCGACGCGAGTATTGATCTGGCTTGGGTCAAAACATACTCAAGCGCCAGCGTTGATCGACTGGATTCTATCCTCCTCTGAAACATGTCCTATGGGCCTTTCTAGGAGCTGGGAGCAATTATGTCGCGATCCGTACTGGTACCGAGCTTGGATCGTGCAAGAAGTTTTATTGTCGAACTGTGTCACGGTAGTCCTGCCTGGCGCCACCATAGAGTACCGTGCACTTGGTCGAGCAATTGCATGGTCCACTGACCTCTCGCGACTAGATGAAGCATCAGCAGCGCAGCTGTGGACGTTCTGGGATGATCATTGGACCAAGCCCCGGGATCGCGCACAGGCACACTCAACAGTTGACTGGCTTCGCCATGAGCGCGATCGTACTAGATTCTGGGAGCTGATACATTTACAAAAAACCTCGAAGTGCGCCGATAAGAGGGACCGCGTCTACAGTCTACTCGGGCTAGTCTCCGGGGATCACGAATTCCCGGTGGATTATGAGGAAGATGCAGTAGACCTATTCTGGCGAGCAGGGGAGCACTTCAATGCGTGGGAAGCACCTGAACTGGTAGACATCTTGCGCATCGCGCTTCTGAACAACGAGACATTGCATGATGATACGAGTCGAATGGTGGGCGAGAGCATGGACCCATGGGAACTTGTCGAATCATTGAGCACACGTCCAGAGCTCAAGCTCCGTATTGCGGTCCGACGAGCCAGCACAACAGTTTCGCTATCAGGAACTACAAGAGTCAGATGTGCGTCGAGTGACTGTCATCGCGCTCCGCCATTGGCGTGCACGCGACACGATATCCTCCTCTGCACGAATGCCAAATCCAGTGGCCCAACAGAACACGGCTGCATCCACGCGTTGGTCACCCCTCTTGATGAGCCTCCAGCAGCGGATTTCCGCATTAGGCTTGAAGCGCACCACGGCAATACGACTGCACACACTGCCTTGCCCACTGAGGCGTTGCAGATTGCCGATAGAGACACAAATACATGGAAAGGGATCGGGGACTGGATATCGGTCGGTAAAGTACTTGATGAGAAAGACCTTGATCGCACGGACCGCGTGAAGCTGTTGATACCCGCAATTTATGCAGTCTGGATCTGGTACGGTGTGCATCCTGATGAGTTGGAACAGGTATACAATAGGAAGCATCGAAACTTACCGGTCGTGCAGCACATCCTGCCTACAGGAACTAGCTTCTAACAAAAGTCTATAGACCTCTCTTGTTGAGTTCGGGAAGGACAAAGCTCCCACCGTGTACTCGCCCAAGGTCGCTGCAAAGATGTTCTGCGACAAAAGCTTGTTTTCTTGAGCGACGACGCAACAGGGACCCTTTTCGCATAGGTGCGCAGTACAGGTCTTCCTCGAGTGCCGCACAATAGCAATGCTATATGGTTTTCCCCGCAGGAATACGCATACTTGGCAGCCATTGTACGTCGAAAACAATGATATTTCTGGAGCCTGCATTTGCTAGCCTTTTCGGCAGGCGACGGAGCCCACACAGCCAAAGACGAGATATGGTGGAGGTAATAGAATTCGACTAGACTGCGACAGAGCCATTGAGGGGCTTCGCTGGAGACCCTCCATGTGGTCCACCTCTCTGCAGGAGGCTTCCATATTGTTTCTACGGCGGCTTCGATGCTCCCATTGATAGCGCTAGCGTTGCGGTGTGACTGTGGAATCTGTGGGGTCAGAAAAACTCCGACGACTTGCGGTTATCCAAGCATATCGACGGTCTGTTTCAAGAGGCTCGATTGTGAGATAGACAAGTACAAGCCGCAGGTGAAGTGGGCGAATGCACGTGATAGTTCCTTGTACAAGCCACGTTATCGGATAGTCGGCGCTCATGACAGCAAAAAGACTTTCCCAAACATCGAATGATGGACTCAATCTCATGGTGGATTAAGCGTTAACGATTGCACCCAATGATGCTGATCGCGTACCAGTAGCGTGTTGGCGCTGTTCAAGAAAGGCAACTTTGTAGAATGATCGACAAAAAAGCGCCGATTACGGATGACCACGTGCCCTAGCCCCAGGGGTAATCTTCAACACGATTTGCTGCCCACATCCACGATCAACCGTAGCAGCCAATGACATCTGTTGGTCGATGTTGACTGAATCACCAGCACACATCGTACTTGTTGAATGATCGAGTGGGACTTTGCAGCTGATTCTCAGGGCTTGCAGATTATCCGTGTCGCAATGACAGATGGCATCACAGACAGCCATTCCACGCGCCAGACTCCGGTCTATAATCCATCGGCCTCGCTGACAGTCATCTTGTGTCTATGCGATGAAAGTCGAACTGACCTTTCGTGAGATACCACTCGTGACAAAAAAGCAAGCACTAGGGATTGGCCCTGATTCGCACATGGATCTACGGAAGAACAGCGCGACTCGTCGCTCATCGCTTTGACACTACGTCGAGAGCGACCGTACAGCAACTTACTCAGCGTGGTTGGCAGCAAAAATTGACTTTCGCGCACGGCCTCACTACTAAAGAAGGCGTGGCGCACGTCAAATGCGGAAGGGAATGTTAATAAATGGTCCCCGTGGACTATTGTCTCCGCGGGAGGCTGACCTATCTGAATACCATGGTACCGCTTTCACGACTTCTTACGCGGCAGGCAGCCTTGTTGTCGCTTGTCGCATCAACAATCGCACAAACACAGAATGCCATGACCAATTCTACAGCCAATTCCACGGAGGCTAGAGGCCTGCTCGGCTCGCTCCTCGACCCCATACTCGAAACAGTTGGATCAACTCTCCAAGGCGATGGATTGATCGATAGTACACTTGGTGCTATTGGTGGGATACTAGGAGTCGACCAAACCTTTGACTATATTGTCGTTGGAGGAGGCACTGCAGGTGCTGGCGTAGGTGTCAGACTGGCCGAGGCAGGTTTCAGTGTTGCCATCATTGAAGCGGGAGGCTTTTATGAGATCGCGAAACCAGTCTTCAGCACCACGCCCGCAGGCTCCTTCTTCGGTGTTGGAGCAAGTCCGCTCGACACAATACCGACTACGGATTGGGGGTTTAACACGGAGCCGCAGCCGCATTTGAACAATCGCCGGATCCACTATGCCCGGGGCAAATGCTTGGGCGGAAGCAGTGCGTTGAACTTCATGGTCTACCACCGCGGAACCACGGCAAGCTACCAGCAATGGGCAGACGTTGTCGATGATCAGAGCTACACTCTTGATAATCTGGAGCCATTTTTCAACCGAGCCGTGACGTTCACTCCCCCTGGGAAGCGTTCGATCAACAACATAACGACCAACTACGACGCCTCAAGCTTTTCGAATAGTCGTGGGCCTGTGCAGGTCGGCTATGGCTTTTGGATCTCGATATGGGCATCCTTCCTCGAGAAGGCCTTCACGGCTTTCGGTCTTCAGAAGAACGATGATTTCAATAACGGGAAGTTGCTCGGGTACCACTACTCGCAGAGTACCCTTCGGGCCAGTGATCAGACGCGAAGCTCGTCAGTGGCTTATATCCACGCTGTGCAGTCCAACTCCGCCGCCTCACGCAACCTCAAGGTGTTCACTCATACACAAGCACGGCGCGTTCTGTTCGACACGTCTTCGGCCAGGCCGAAAGCTAATGCAGTGGAGGTGTCGGCGCTCGTTGGGCTTGCGAAGTATACGATCAGGGCTCGTCGCGAGGTGATAGTGAGTGCTGGAACGTTTCAGTCTCCCCAACTCCTCATGCTTTCAGGCGTTGGCCCGACAGACGAGCTCCAGGAACATGGTATCGATCAATTCGTTTCTGCGCCTGGTGTTGGCCAGAACATGTGGGACCACATCCTGTTTGGCCCTACATATTCTGTTCGATTTCCCACAGTCGGCTCCACGCTGCTTCGACCACTGAAACTGGCAAATGCGCTTGTTGAGTACGCAACACAAGCCACAGGTCTACTCACCTATGCTGCCGACATATTGGGCTGGGAAAAGGTGTCAAAGCTGGATGGCTATCGCGACAGAATCAGCCAAAGTACGCTCGACGCCTTGGAAACCTTCCCCGACGACTGGCCCGAGGTCGAGTACATTGCTGCTGATGCGTACGCTGGAAACTTCCGGGCTCCTTTGGCTCAACAACCCTTGGGCGGTAAGAAGTATGTCAGTATCCTTGGAGCCATGGTCGCACCGCTGTCGCGAGGCAACATCTCACTTAAATCTGCAAACCCACTCGCCGCGCCAGCCATCAATCCTAATTGGCTGTCCGATCCAGCTGACCAGGAGCTGGCTATCGCTTGGTATCGCAGGATGCGCGAGATCTTTGTCACGAAGGATGTCGCGGCGCAACTTGAGGAAATTGGTATTGAAAAGTACCCTGGTCTTGACAACGATAGCGATGAACAGATCATGGCGGCAATTCGAGACAGCGCAATTACAGTTTGGCACGCTTCTTCGACATGCCGGATGGGCAAGAGCGTTCTGAAGAATGGTGTTCGGGAACGAGTTGACGAGATGGATGTCGTGGACTCCGAGGCCAAGGTCTTTGGAGTAGACGGGCTGCGTGTCGTGGATGCCAGCATTTTCCCCTTCCTGCCACCAGGTCATCCTCAGAGCACAATCTACGCATTGGCAGAGAAGATCTCCGACATCATTATCCAAGAAAGTCGTGGTTCTGTATCATGAATGCAGATTATTTTTTTATATTACTGTCTATTGCTTATAGTTCCTGAACATCTAAATATCTAGCTTTTATGCTTATAGAGAATACAATTTAATCTTGATATCTTGAGAGATCAATGTAAATTACTTAGAGTAAATTTTCAAAGAGAAGTAATTCACATTGGAGCTAGATCTAGACTGAAGATCTCAGCCCAGTCCGCGTCAGTCAACGCCGTATTGCCGAGCGGAAATGAAGCATCGAGAGCCTCAAAGTCCCATTGTAAAACTTCTTCGTTTTTGGTAACACGATCTCGATGCTCTATGTGCGGCGTTTGTTTTCTCGTGACGACACGACTGCTCCGCGCGATGAGACCGAGAACGGCTTCAGACACCTGCTGGAAAGCATCAGCATGTCGACGTACTGTATGCCATCGAGCAGTGATGTGGTCAAGAGTTCGCCACACATGCGCAGTGCTGCAACTAGAATTTCAAGCTCCGAGCGCAAAAGTCCCAAGTCGCTGCCTTCCCGCTGCCTTTGGTCAGGAATGCTGGTCGCACAGTAAAGGATTCCAAAACCTGATTTTAAAGCGTCCTGCACACAAGTCCAGTTGACAAGCAGGTGCCCGTCATCATTCTGCCTCTGATACGCAGTCAGAATACTGTGTGCTGAATGCATGTAGTGCCAAAGATCTTCAGTGCTAGTTTTAGGGTCCTGTCTGCTCCATGGGAGAACCAGATATGAAAGGATCTTCATTCTTTCTCGGTGGAAGTTGATGTCCAGATACTCATTCGTCTCGTAAGCGTTGGTTGGAGCAGCCTTGACCACGCTGGAATCATAACAGGCTTGAAGTTGGAGGTTCCAGGCCTTGGCAACGTGACTCCTCTCAGTAGCAGAGACCTATTTCGTTGCGTTCAAGGCTGTGCGGGCATTCGTCCCTAGACGTCTTAATAATACGTGCCTGATCAGGGTGCTGACTTTAGTGAAGAGTCCAGACTCCATTAGCATACCAGCTTCTAGTTGTTCGTCCGGCTGGTTGATCGGCAGCTCAATGGTAATGGCCTCTTCTTCTAAAGCTACGGGGCGATCCACATTCTGGCTGCAATATCTGTCCGATATGTACGTTGACCAGAACATTCTGCGACGCGTCTGCTTATGGACGGCGTCAAGCTCCGCACATGCTCGGCTATGCATGCCAAATTCGACATATATGCGTATTGTTTGTCTGGTAATAACGCAGTAATTAGTCTGAAAGACGAAAGAGCGGTCGAAGAGTCTTTTCTCTAGATATAAGCTTAATTAACCTGTAACAGGTTAGTTTTAGTCTATAACTACAGTCTAGTAGAACTATTTAAGATAGACTACTAAGTATACAACTCTAGAACTAAGTAAATCTGCGTAATTTTACTAGAATTTACGTATAGCTAATAGCACTATATACTTAAGAAATTATAATAGTATCTATAGTAAGATAAAAAGAGATAGAATCTAGATACTATATCTAATATATATAATATAACTTACTTTTTCTAGTATACTAAAGTAATATACTAAATATATATAAGATAGTAGAAAATAATATACTTTTTTTTTAATTATATATCTTTTAAATTAAAAATAAAGTAGAATACTATAGTATATATAAAGAGCTTCTTATAAAAGAGTATATATATTATCTACTAATTTACTATTTTTTTCTATAGATCTCTACTAATAGCTTAAGTACTACTTTTTTCTAATATCTTTTTTAATATAATTATATTATCTATATATACTACTACTTTAATATACTAGTAATAAAGCTATACTTTTATAGGGTTAGGGTTAGGGTTAGGGTTAGGGTTAGGGTTAGGGTT
>AJMS01010244.1:0-16502 GCA_000263175.2 Phaeosphaeriaceae sp. UM 1110
GCCCCCAGCGCTATTGCCTTCAAGATGTCCGATCCACGTTCAAAGCCGCCATCAACATAAATCTCGATCTTGTCAAATACATCGGGACATATGCGGTGGAGTTCAAGCAACACAAGAATGGTTGCTTGCGCCCTGAGTATGGTGTCAGTCTGTACGTCTTCATACTTTCGTGTGGTCTTACCCATCCAGTGAGCGGCCTCCATGATTGCTCAGCATCACACCCCTCGCCCCATACCTTACGGCCATCATCACGTCTGCCGCACTTTGCACACCCTTCAAGACAACAGGGAGACCCGAAACATCAGCTATCCACTTCAAGTCTGTCCAAACGAGGCGTTTGTCCACATACTGGGCCATCAACCTGCCCATCCCACCACCTTTCTTGTCGTTGCTCGCGACCGCCCCAGATATCGCACTTGCCACCGCTTCTGCAGCGACGCGTTCGTCTGCCTCCCGCTTCCCTGGCACTGGCGCATCCACCGTTACAAAAACGCCCTTGATGCCAAGATCTGCCGCCTTTCTCAGCAACTCCTCGGTCTTAGGCCGATCGGAGTTGACGTATAGTTGAAGAAAAAAGTCTTGGCCCTTGATGCCAGACTGCATGATGGCAGAGAGCGGGTAAGATGCGTTGCTGCTTATGCACTGCACAATTCCCTCGGTCGCAGATGCTCGAGCCAGCGCGCACTCACCATCAGGGTGCGCCATCCGTGCCATGGCCGCAGGGGATATGAAGAATGGAACCGAAGATGAACAGCCAAGAATTTTGCGTCGCATGGACACGTCCTTCACGTCGCGCAAAATCCGAGGACGAAACATTATGCGCCTCACCAAAGCTTTGTTCTGGGTGTGGGTGACCAGGTCGGTCGCTGCAGAACTGTAGAAAGCCCATGCTTTGGGCGTCAAACTTTGTTGTGCTACATCGCGGAAGTCTGACGCCGAAATCAAGGTATGTAGGGTGGGTTTCTCGTATAATACTGGTACTTGTGGTGGACTCTGGATCGCTGCTGCCTCTCGTGCAACAATCTGTCTCGGGACATTTGCTGCATTTGTTGTCTGGAGAGCTTTCGCTCTGGAGGCTTTGTCGCTGTCGATTGGTAGGTCACCGATGTATTTGTCCCTTGCTAGTGTCTCCTCGAGCATGCCCGGTGCGTGGATCTCATTGTAGGCGCTGGTCGCGTCTGAGCCTGCGTACCGTAGAATCACTTTCGTTGTGTAAGTTCTTGACCTCGACACAAGTAGATGTTGTGATGGTCAGCTTACCCTCAGAGCCTCCAGGATGGATGGAGAGGAAGTCTGTTACGTCCCAAACCTTTCCATCAACAGCTACCCAGCAATCCCCTGCATGATTGTGGGACTTGATATCCTCGATTGAGAGACTAATTTTGGTCTCGAGCGACTGCATTGCAACTGTTGCTTTCAGGGCATATAAGTCAAAACTTTGAAGGACGATGTGAAGCACGCATTCGATTAGCCGGCGAGACAAATAAGAGACCACGAAACGCCGGATAATCCAACAAGCTCATGATACATTCGGTCTCGCTCTTTTCCCCACGATCTGCGCATACCAGGCCCAGTACTTTCAGATGTTCTCTCCGCACGCCACCGAAGCCAGCTAAGGAGACGGACCGGCATTCTCGCCGGTCGGGGTCTGAGAGCCCTTTCAGACGCCCACATCTCGGCGTTTTGCCAGATCTAGACTAGCATTGTATGAGCTCCTCAGCAAGGACTAGTGTACCTGCGTGTACTACATGTAGCTGATATTCTATATACCGAGAACTACCCGAAGTTATACTAGAGGCCTTGCTATGTCTATGGAGCGTACTCTGATCTGTCCATTCAAGTCCGATGTTGAATTCACAACGTAGGTGGTCTGCGAGCCTGTTGATGATGGCTGCAAGTGCGACTACCTGCCCCACAAAGCCCCGAATGCGAGCATATCAGCTTCAATGATGATTTGCAACACATGGAATTCTTTATGAACCTCGAATTGCATCGAACGGCAGGCAAGCTTCGCTATTATAGGGGAAATCGTTTCATCCTTTCATTGCCTCTATTCTAATGTCATGCTTCAATCCATGATGGTTGAAACCTACAGAATCGAATTCGCCGTCTCCAAAATGTGAAAGCCACGTTGACGGTATTTCCGGCAACACATATGCTGGGATAGCTTAATTCTCGGTTTTCTCGTGTCCGTGAGTTGTTCGTCATACAAAAGCCATCGCCTTCTTGAAGCACCTTCGTTTTCCAACTCTTTCCGAGATCGTCGCTTACGCCTACTGTGAGAGTCTTTCGTGGCACTCCCCAAGTCGCCTCCTTGGCTTGTGCTGGCTGATTCTCTCGCTTATCATCCTCAGGAGTGATATCATCGTAGAGTCCTTCTCTTTTGGGTTGTCCTGCCTGAAAGTTGGATTCATTGTAGACAATAATGAGTCGTCCATCTGAAAGGACATCGAAGCAAATTCCAGAATTTGGGTTCGGCAGACTTGTAGCTTCTGGCGCACACCAGTCGAGACCGTCCTTGGAGTGTGAGACATAGATGTTATCAGCCCAGCGAGAACGGTAGAAGGCGATGAAAGCACCGTTGCCCAATGCCTTTATATTCATATGAACAGCGCCAGTAGAGTCTGGTACAACTCTTTCGTGCCATGTGCGGCCACAATCATGTGTGTATTTCACGACCGAAATATCATCGTTTCCAATCCAGCGGTAGCCTGGTGGTGTGCGACAGTACCATGCGGGAAGGATCCACGTTCCATCTTGGCGTACGACAATCGGCTGTCGAATGAAGAGGCCTTTGTCGCTGAACAGGTCTTCGGCTGCAGACCAAGTCTTGCCTTCATCCTTCGAGATTCGATATCGAACAATGGCCTGGTCCTGATTGCCAGCTGGTTGTGCCGTGTAAAGTACCCACAGATCATCTGTCTCTGGATTTCGAAAGAAGACTGGGTTTTGCTCACTTCGATTGGTATCGTCCGAAATAGTCAATGGCTTAGACCATGAGCTCTGACCTTTCTCCAGGCGTGACATATGAATGCAAATATCTGAAAGGCCTTCTTGAGATCCACCAAACCAGGCGCACAAGACATCGCCATTGGACATCTGCAGCAAGTTTGATGCATGGACTTGAACCGTAGAAGCAGGAAGATAGTTCGCCGCGAAGTATGGGTCCGTAGACGACACCTCGAGATTATCATTGCATTCCGGCATGCTGATGTGTGTTCAAACGATACAGAGTCTCGATTGCACAGTGACCAATGGGATAGCGCAGAAAAAGCTGTCAAAACGGCACAACTAGGCTCGCAAGAGTCTGATCGTAAGAGTGCGTAGATTTGATGTGTTCCCTTTGAACGTGTTTGGAAGAATAGAGGTTTACTAGGCACTTGATAAGGCGATCTGGCACACAAAGCGGAGACGCACGTAGTGTCGCTGTTCTTTCCCGCGGTTCGCACTAGCGAGCAGCCTTCCTGGTCATCTTCAGAAAGTGGCCGGGATAGGGCCGATTGCTGTGCACCTGATGCCGCACTTCTCCCCGTGCAACCTATGTGGGGTTAGCCACTGGAGATTAAGCCGTGCACGCAATAGTCTGCGGAGTGGAAAGGTGGGACGGAAGAAGCATAATCTGGGGAAATGCAGCCGAGCGAAAGCTGGGGCAAATCTTCTTACAAAAGCATCGCCGAGCACACTTTGCACAGCACAAGATACTCTTAGCATCTTCCCTCTCTACTCTTGTTTCTCCAATATTTCTCGCTTAGGGTCGCATCTCGTTCTAAATCATGGGTGGAGGCACTTCCATTTGGGCTTCTCCTGAAGCAAGGAGCGACCCTCGCTCTATTTTCAACGGACGACTGGCTTACACAGCTGCGACTATCGCATTTGCCGGTTGTGCTTATGGCTTCGATCAAGGCAATATCGGCGGTGTTCTCACCCTTCCGACCTTCAAGCACGCCTTCGGACTCGATCAACTCGACGAGGCTGGAGCCGATCAACGCAAAGGTGACATTGCCTCACTGAGTATGTCGCACCCATTAACTGATTTCATGAGCATAGATTCTGACAATTGTACGCAGTGGCGGCCGGTGGTGCTGCGGGGGCCTTGATCAGTGCCCCGTTTGCAGACTTCTTGGGACGAAAGTGGTCCATGATGCTCTATGGAATCATATATCTCCTCGGTTGTGCTTTCCAAGAAATCCCCCATTTGAAGATCTTTTATGCAGGCCGCTTCCTCGCTGGACTGACGATTGGGTCGATGTCCGCTGGTGCCCCCCAATTCTTGGCAGAAAACTCGCCGAAGTCGATTCGTGGTTCTATGACATGTCTCTATAATCTTATGATCATTCTGGCTCTTTCACTGGCATTCTGGACGAACTATGGCGTTTCAAAGTGGAAGAACGTGTCAAAGACGGACAATCTTCAGTGGCAACTGGCTCTTGGGTACGTGCTCGCAAAAGGCTTCGCTGCTCCCGAGAATCAACTAACGATCTCCTAGCATCCAGCTGATACCAGGCGCATTCATGGTATGCATGCTGCCGTTTGTCCTAGAGACTCCTCGAGCCTTGATCGCTCGTGGGAAACGCGATGTTGGTCTTACGAATCTCATGAAACTTCGGAAGCTCGACGAGGATCACCCATATCTCCAGCAAGAATACAAGGAAGTTTGCGCTCAAGTCGACGCAGAGCAGGAGGCATCGACTGGCCGTAACTACTGGCTTGTCCTGAAGGACGTTGCTCTCGTTCCCAGTAACAGGCGACGATTTTTCCTCGCGTTCATGCTCTTCCTGTTCCACAAGTTCACCGGAACCGATAGCCTGAACTACTTTGCACCCGAGATCTTCACCATGATTGGTGTGAAAGGTGGTTCACAAGCTCTGCTGACCACTGGCGTCTATGGTGTGGTGAAGCTCGCCTCGACAATCATATACGTTGTTTTCATCGTCGACCGCGTTGGTCGCCGACTTCCGCTCATGATTGGCGCGACTCTCCAAGCTACTGCCATGCTGTACATTGCATTGTATGTTCGGTTCGCGAACCCCGATTCGACAGGAGGTACCCCAGCTGGCGGAATCGTTGGTATCATTTGGATATACATCTACGCGTTTGGATGGAGCTTCGGTCACAGCGTGGCTTGCTACGTTGTCGCAGCTGAAGTGTTCCCGTCTCGTATTCGCTCTTTCTGTATGGCCTGGTGCTTCTTCACCAATTGGATCGTTGACTTCGGTATTACGAAGGCCACTCCGCTCATGATGACTCACATGGGATGGGGCACATTCCTCCTCTACGCCGCGTCAACATACATCGGGGTCATCTTCATCTTCTTCTGCATGCCCGAGATGAAGGGTCGGTCGATCGAGTCTATGGACGACCTCTTCCAGCACTCGCTTTGGACCATGTATAAACGAGCTTACCCTACTGAGGAGGACAAGGTCCGTCATGATGTCGGAGAGATTTATCACCACAACAAAGATGTTTTTGATGCAGAGGTGAAGAGTGAAAGTGTACATATTGAGAAGGCATAATCGCTCTATAGTGCAGCTCAGAGAAAGCCATCGGATCGAACAAATTATGAGGTGCTACATTATACAAATTCTATCCTATGATCGTTGGAGTTAATAGTTCCCCCTCTGCCCAGGTCCGTTCCCTCTTACATTCTTCCTGTGAACTCTACTTGCGATGTTGTGCGCGCGCAGCGGCATCACACTTGAGATTGAGGCGAGGCCAATTTCCCACAAATTGTTTTGTTGCAACTAATGTCGTACACGACCAATCTCGAAGCAATACAGCGGCGAACCATTTATATGACCCCGTCATCCTAGGTTGCGAATCGGCGTCTTGACCTTTTACTCGAAAGATATGAAGAGGGAACTGCTGTGAACCGTTGTGTGCTTTTGGTCCAATTTTCAGGGTTTCGCATTGGCAGCTGGTTGCATTCTAAGGTACCTCTATCATGATGAGAAGGCGCGTGAGACCAAATTTGAGATCCCATGCTTTTGCCGCTGCATATCTCACCACTGTCATTGTTAGCCATGATATTGACCATGACGTAGATCGAGACACTAACTGCGATTGTTGACTTCCTTTGAAAGACTCGGTTCGTCCCCAACCTAGTATTCACGCTCTATCATCTCGCGTTGTCACCTTTGTATCCTCAACTGACACTATTGCTGTTCTTGCTACATCCAAGAACGTCTCACAGTCAGCCATGACCCGTGTACCGTTCTCTCCTTCCATAAGTTTGTTCGAAAAGGCGATGTATGCATTGTTGTCTTCGAAAATCATTTCCATGATCGCGTCGAACGGGACTGTAGAGGGTTTATCGTTTTCTGCTATATATTGGCGGGTTTGCGAAAGAGGGTATAGGCTGCCCGTCAGCGACTTGACCAAGGGAACATGCGATGTCTCGTAGAGGTGCTGGAATTCTTCACAAGAGAGATGGGGCTTTCGGTGAAGGAACACAATAGTTTTGAATGCCATCGTGAGGATCCAGTCTGTAAATGGCGCACGCATGTAACCGCTTGCGCGCGTCGCTCTATTATAGTGGCATGTTCTGTACGTCCACCGTGTGTTATGAACTGAGTCATGTTGGCGGTGTCAGCAAGTTCGGGCCCTTCGTTCCTCCAAAGCACATGTTATTGCGTGCTACTTACGTACTTCTTGGCTAAGCCCTTCGAGACCCTCTTGTAAATGGTACGAGACCAGACCCAGATTCTTGTCACACTTCCATTATTGATACACTTGCGTCCACGATGAGTGACAGCTTTCCCTTAAACGAAGACATTCGTATCACTTCTGCTCTCAAACGATCCCTTGAGCTAGGAGAGACGGGTATAGCGGTTGCAGCTTACCATCGTGGTAAACTCATTGTCGATGCGGTGGCAGGGACCGTGTCTCAAAGAAGCAGCGATCCGGTGACGAAGGAGAGTCTATTCCCTATCTTTTCTGTCACAAAGGGCGTTACAGCCCTTGCGGTACACATCCAAGCCGACCGTGGTCTGCTTGATACAAAGGACCCGATTTTCAAGCACTGGCCCGAGTTCGGGACTCATGGGAAAGAAGCTGTCACCATCGAGGATGCTCTTTCACATCGAGCAGGCATCCCACAAATGCCGCCCGACGTCACACCGGAGCGAATGGCCGATTGGAACTGGATGACCATGCATATCGCCCAATTTGAGCCAATATTTCCACCCGGAGAGTCGAATGCATACCACGTCCTTGTGTGGGGCTGGATCATTGGCGAAGTGGTGCGAAGAACAGACCCAAAGAAACGCCCTTTCGAGATTTTCGTCTATGAGGAAATCTGCAAACCACTAGAAGTGAGGAATTTCTTCCTGGGTGTACCCAGCGAGGAGCTGCATAGGGTCGTCACACTGTCTGGAGGGAATAGCTTCACTCTCATAGACGAGCATGGAATTAGCCCAGCTGCGGTTTTCCCGGGGTCGAAAGTGCACAACACTGCCATCGTGCAGCAATGCGTTGACCCGGGCGCCGGAGCGATTGCTACAGCAGATTCGGTCGCGCGAATATTCGCGCTCATTGCTGGAGGCGGAGAACTTGACGGGGTCCGCCTTTTGTCTACGGAGCGAACCGCGGGTCTCACACGTCCGCGGCAGGGAGCTCATGATCCAGACAAAGTCTTACCTATACCTGTTTGGTTCGGAGCTGCTGGTTACTGGCTTGGTGGTGAACCCAATGCCTCTGACATTTTGGTCGGAGATCATCGGAACATTCTTTACAGCCCGGGTGCTGGGGGATCAATCGCGTGGGCTGATCTTCGTGATAGGCTCGCTGTTGCTATTTGCCACAATAACATGGACTCAGTCACGGTCACAGATCCAGAAAGGACGTTCTTTCCTATAGTCAGAGCGGTGAGGGAAATTGTCGCTGAAATCGAGGCGCATGACTTGCACGATGTTGCCTGAGGCTGGCCGACTCAAGGTACTGAGTAGCCAATTGAATGAAAGAGGTTTGAAGCCGAGAGCCTCTCGAACGGTGATTTGAGCACTATTATCTGTTACAGTATGCTTGACGGACATCTTCTGAGAGCTGCCTCGAATACTATAGACAATCATATCATGGATGTTATGAGACACATTATTGCTGTGCAAACTTGCTCATCGCGAGAAAACATGGCAGTGGTTTTGTGTCCTTGTGGCAACATATTCTGGTAACATGTTTGCAGCCAACAGAAGGATTCCATGGAGTCAGATCGTGCTTGTTGTTATCGTACCAACGCAGTAAAATTACAACCTTGAGATACAGGGATAAAGTAAGCTTGGATTATCAATAGTGATAGCGGCAGGCAAGCAGCCTTCGATGCATATAGACAATCATGTAGCATAGCCCAATTTGATATCTCGTATTGCTCAACAACGCCCGGCCTTTGAGCGTATGTGGGCCAAGAATCAGGAGTGTGCATTATTGAGGTCGATACAACAGAGGCAGGAGTCAACTTGTTGCGCACACTTTGACGAGGCTGTTGTCATTGGCGTGCTTACAAATACAGATAAGGCGTACCTTTCCAACCCGTGCCAGCACCTGTCGTCATCTCAACTGAGTCAGCTTATTATGCAGATCCGACAGATGCGATAGCCTTGTCAGACTAACGGAGTCATTTTGTTCTGGTTAGTGATGAGAGAAAACTCTTGAGAGGAGCGAGGGACCAGAGGCCAATCCAAGGAGCAGGATAGGATAAACCAACGGGTATCGTCTCAATCTACCCCAGAGGCTTACTGCATCAAATCTTCTTGTCCCTGTTTTTGCGGTTCAACACTACTCTAACATTACTCTTTCACTAGTCCCCGGCGATTAATCGTCAAAGACCATGACGGCGTCACCAACAGAAGCAGAGCAGAAGTTCCGGGGAGGAGTAGCCGTTATCACTGGAGCAGGTGCTGGCATTGGGGCCGGCCTCGCCCGCCGTGCTGGTGCTTTGGGAATGACAGTGATAGTTTCGGATATATCGCTCACCAGGGCTGAGGAAGTCGCGCAGGCCATCCGAGACGCCGGTGGGAAAGCAGAGGCCGAGATCCTCGACGTCGCCAGTCCGCCCGAACTCGAGTCCCTGGCTACCCGTGTACACGACAAGTACGGCAGCGTGCGCCTTCTCATCAATAATGCTGGCATCGAAACTTTAGGTTACACCTGGGAAATTCCTACCTCGCGATGGGAAGCAACTCTCAACATCAACATTCACGGTGTCGTGCATGGTTGTCGCGCATTCCTACCCAAGATGATAGAATCGAAGCAGGAGTGTTGGATTGCAAATTTAGCGTCCATCGGCGCTTTCAGCACCATGCCCACTCAGACTGCATATATTATGACAAAACATGCTGTGCAGTCATTCACAGAGTGCCTGTTCCTTGAACTACAGATGAAGGGAGCTCCGATCTCGGTGTCGAGTGTCACTCCAGGCATGCTGAAAACAAGAATTTTTGAGGCTAGCGAGGATGAAGGTACGAGCGGAGAGGCATATCGGAGAACGATGTATGACATGATGTCAAATCATGGTATGGATGTCGATGAGGGCTGCAGACGCATCATGAGCAGTATAGCAAAGAAAAGATTCTGGGTCGACACACAGCCAGATATGACAGACAGTGCAGTACAGCATAGAGCGAAATTCTTATTAGAGCGTCGCGATCCCGAGATTGCGGAAGGAGCAAAGTTCTTATTAGATCTACAGTAGACCAGGCACAGAAAGACTAACACGATAAAATTGCGCTCAGTAAAAGCTCGGACGTCGATAAATCAGGCTTCCGTTGATCTAGATCCATGTTTGGCCAGGTTGAAAGCATGTGGTAGTGTGAACTTGTCTGAGTGTACTGCGAAGTCTTGGTTTTCCCACATACTGCAAACACATACTTCAAAGATATACAATCAGAGCTTCTGAAGCGGCCACGTCTAAAGAAACCATGCCTTCAGTCACTTCGAAGACTTCCTCCTCGCGAGAGCCCGTAATAGCACAATTCTCGTCAACAAAGTATTGACCTGAACAGCACAATCAGAGAGTTCTACTGCATGAGATATGACTGATAGACTTACCTCCGACAGAAATACCAGACCTGGTGGCTAAACTGCTTGGTGTGGTTTTTGTTTCACTGGACCCAGCTTCGAACCGCATGACCTTGACGCTGCTAAACCCCGCAAGACCTGATAGCTCGAATGTAGTTGAATTTCGGGTTCCATTGCCAGAAAAGTAGTCAGTATTCAACAAAACCACCTTCGTTGGCTTCTCTTTAGCGTAGATGACGTACTGCGCATAACGGGAAGTCCCGTCATCGCCCGCCGCTATCATGTCTCCGCCCACCACTGCTAGAGCCGAAACGTATCCACCATAGAATGGTGCTTCGATACGGTTATCAGACCACCAATTGAAGAAGGCTGTACCCGTGTGAATGCGATGTCTTCATCAGGGCACCGTGACGTCCTTTGCTTACCTTGATTTATGGTGCCTTGGTGGTAGAAAAGCTGTTTAATTCCAATGGACATACTTCGTAGCGAGCGATCAAGCGTGACAAGAGCAGCTCCAAAAGTAGCGTCCATCTCTTCATCCAGACCGTGAAAATTGGTCTCGCCTACCGATTGGTTAGCCCGGATATCAAGAGGATTCTTGAGAAGCCCTTGTTTTCGTACCTAATGCGTAGTCTTTCCCTAAAGCCGCTGCCGATGCGACTTGACTCACAAAGTTGCTGACATCTGTCGAAGTCCGCATGTGGCTCATTTCACCCTCTAACTCGGTTCCTTTGGATAGCGCATACAGGTGTCCGCTGTACTCCTTAATGGCGTCCTTGATAGTTTGATTATAGACTTCATTGATGAGGTAATTCGTGTTCGGCCAAGCAGGCATGAGTGGGATAGGTATGGCATATGACGGGCCAAAAAGAATGGGCTGATGATCAGGCCATATATCAATGAATGACTGAGCCCAATCTGCATTACTTTCTCCTTCTTGACTTTCATTCCAAGGTGCTACCGCTATGGGCTGCTGCGATGAAAGGTAAACTTGCGGTCAGTACTGTCAGCCCCGGCCCACAATTATGCTGCTTTCACAGGACGAGAGACTTACGGTCAGGTTCATTGCCCAACTCAATTGCATAAATGTTTTTTGACGCACGTTCTCGTGCTTCCAAAATGGCCTCGAAAGTGTTGTTCTTATTGTTTCGTCCTCGGTTGAATCCTGTGACCATCAAAGTCGTTAGAGCTTGTGCTAATGATGGGAGAGAATGTGAGACAGAGTGTATACCCAAAATGGTTTGTGAACCAAATTCAGCTGTCACAAGATTAACTTAAGGCCGGAAAGGTAGATACCATCAATCTTACTGATGAGATCAAAGAATTTTGGGCCGTACGTCAGGTCCAATGGCGCATCTAGCGGGTCGTCGACATGGTAGCTAACATAACCATCGAAGGTCGGGTCGTATGTGGCGCGATCTTGCGTAGTACCCCCAATGCGAATCGGAACCTTTTTGCCGTACAGTTTTGTGAAATGCTTCAGGCACTCCATTGGTGGTGTTATATTCCTCATGTAGGATGGCCACATGAAAAACTCGAATCTGTAGCGAGATTAGGCTTAGGGTTATCTGAATGAATACCTTTAGCTTACGATAGTCCAATGGGTGTAGGATGTAATACACTCGCACCCGGTGGAGGTGTGTCAGGCACGGTATACTGCACCACCCCCGCTTTAATTGCAGTGGCCAACCCACTGAGCAAGGAAAAATGAATAGCTTGAGGACGCATGATGGCTGACTGCTTGCGGCCAAAAAATAACTCAAGACATCAGGGTAGATTTATACCAGGCGGTCAAGGCCAGTTTACACAGATGGATTCACCTGCAAACCGAACTGCAAGGGGCGTACCCCATACAAAGACCAGACTGCATCATCCCCTATGAAATGCGGGGGCTTGCGGGGGCTCAGATGGGCGTCTAGACAAGACGCAGTAGAACGTAGTTAGTACAATGATCCGGAAATGACATGACTAAGAAGTTCCGGGGGAACATATACCGAAATTGCATTTGCCCATGGCCGACCAAGACAGATCCGGTACCAACCACGTCGAAATCACCTCACTTCGTCAGAGCTGACTTGATGCCGGAATTCTTGGTCGCGCTAGGCGCTATACTATACAAAAGGCCACAGGTCACGACCCTCAATCAAGAATGATGTGCGCTACCGTATACCGTATTTCGTATCTCATATGCCCATTAGCTCGACGAGACCCCGGATCGTGGGGCCCAATAATGCCGCGGTAGCGGGCCCGGTGATCGAAATGCCCCGAATCAAATATCGGAATATGTTCCTCCGCCCTGCAATGCTACCAGTGTGCCGTGGTGTGGCTGCGTCAAGCCATTTTACCACATTATACAACGGTGTATGCTCGCGATTTGTACAGGACTACACACCCCTCATTTTCGGTATCGGTTCAATTGTCACCGCCCAATTGACTCCAAGTATGGCTGAGCATCAAGTCGACGCCACTTGGATGTGGCATCCACATTTTGCTGAATACGACAGGGAAAGCGCAGGCACATTTGTATATTTTCGCAAAGATTTTGTCATCAACACGACAGAAGAACTCCCAATATCGCTACAATTGACAATCACAGCCGACACTCGATACAAGCTGTACGTCAACTGCCAGCTTGTTGCCTTTGGACCTGTCAAGGGCGACGCCAATCTTTGGTTCTATGACGAGGTCGACATTGCCTCATACCTCCGTGTTGGTTCCAACCAGATTCGGGTGCATGTGTTGCGCTACTTTTACTCCACGTCGTATGCGACAAGCTTCCCACGTTTACCAAGCGGTGGGCTACGGATTCAACCTGCTGGCGCTGGTCATCCTCTTCAACAAGACTTACGGAGCAGCACATCATGGGAAACAGCGATTGACCTCTCGGTCAGACTCCGTATCGATGAACCCGAAGACGATTTTCTCCATGTCTATGAGCATATGGCATTATTGCGCCATCACGACCTTCAATGGACATCGGTGGAACTTCTACGGTTTCAATCTTCAACTGGTCAGTCTGCGCCATGGATCTTATCGCCCCGCATGATACCGGTCCAAAGAATGCAGAAGACAACATTCAGCAGTCTGCACAATCTCAAATCTTGTGTTCCTTCAAATATATGGTCCGCCGCTTTGCTATCGTCTAGGACTAAGCACCAAATCGACAGGGAAGGTCCTCGAAGCGGTTCCTCTGCTAGCCTTGTACTACCTGCGCATTCAAAACATCAGGTCGATCTAGAGGTCGATCACCACACCACGGCGTTTGTTGAGTTGTATCTCAGACAACCCAAGAGTAACGCGAGTACCGTCACTCTCATGTATGCCGAGAGCTACGAGTTTCCACCATCCCTTGTTCCTTACCTCCGTCGCAAGGCACACCGTCAGGATTATACCAAGGATCTTTTTGGACCTCGAGATATCTACGAGCTGGAGGCGTGGAATGACCCCGTCGGACCTTGTGCCCGCGATGCTAAGGACTGTGTCAACGTCATACGCCCGTTCCACTTCAGAACATTCCGCTTCATCCGCTTACAGATCGAAGTTGGGGACTCAGAGATGGTGCTAGAAGACTTTACCCTGAAGGAAACCCATTACCCCCTTGACGTGATAGCAACGGTTGCGACAAAGTCGAATCATGAAACGAAATTGCTGTGGGACACGAGCATCAGGACGCTCCAGAATTGCATGCATGACTGCTACGAGGATTGTCCGTTCTACGAACAATTGCAATATGCCATGGATACAAGGAGCTCGACCCTATTCACGTATCACGCTTCTGGAGACGATCGACCTGCGCGTCAAGCTATCATACAACTCCGCAACTCGTTCATAGCTCGAATCGGGCTCACAGCTAGTCGAGCCCCCTCACATAAGGTTCAGATTATTCCGCACTTCTCACTATACTGGGTGTCCACGGTGTGCGATCACTGGCTCTTCAACGGAGATCGAAAATTCACGATGCAATTTCTACCAACGATTGACGCAATCTTGAACTACTTCGACAGTCGCCTAGATCCTAGCTGTGACTTGGTGAAATATGATGATATGTCTGGTATCTGGCACTTTCATGACTGGACAGAGGAGTGGCGACCCTACGGTATACCCGCATTGGTGATGTCATCCGGCATATCTACATACACCAACTGTCTTTATGTATATACACTGATGAATGCCGCTACCTTACTGCAGAGCATAGGACGGTCCAGTCTGGCTTTGGAGTATAATGAACGTGCAGATCTTGTCAGGAGCGCAATTGTTGCGCGTTGTTTCAATGGGCTTTACTTCACCGATAGTCTAGCGGAAGCTGGAGCGCGCGAGTCCCAGCACAGTCAACTCAGCCAAGCTTGGGCGGTATTGTGCGGGGCTGCAACGGGAGATCTTGCCGTGAATGTATTGCGGGACTCGCTGGACAACACAACAGGCACTTTCATCTCTACATCGATCTCGATGTCTTTCTACGTGTTGCGGGCTTTGGCATCCGCAGATCGATCCCTGTACAACGAACAATTCCATCGATTCTGGTCTCCCTGGCGAGCTCAGTTG
The DNA here is from genome assembly GCA_000263175.2 of Phaeosphaeriaceae sp. UM 1110. Classification (NCBI taxonomy): domain Eukaryota; kingdom Fungi; phylum Ascomycota; class Dothideomycetes; order Pleosporales; family Phaeosphaeriaceae; species Phaeosphaeriaceae sp. UM 1110. Next base: position 14,551 of record AJMS01010244.1, read on the forward strand.
GATTTGGGTCTCACCACATGGGAGGAAGACCAAGTCTCACAACGATCAGATTGTCACGCCTGGGGAAGTGCTCCTATCCACGAGTTCTTGTCAGAAGTGGCTGGAATCAGACCAGCGGCGCCCGGCTGGGCCATGATCGAATTTGAGCCACGCTTGGAGGTATATCGCGATTTCGAGGCCACCATACCGCTTCCTCTACGAGAGGGTTGTGCGCAAGGCGTTGTCCGCGTGGCATGGAAGCCAAAAGCTGACGACGATGTGGAAGTCTCATTGTCGGTCACAAATTTGAATCGATTACTTCTCATCAAGGTGAAACTACCTTCACGAGCTGTGCAGACGGTTGCAAGTGGGAAGAATCACGTGTTTCTTGTCCAGGCAAAAGATCTTGTATTGTGCGCGCCACCATAGCGAAACCAAGACTTGCGTAGAGGTCGATCTACATGTACTCTTCTGTATTCCCAAAACATGGTTGCGGCAATTGCTGGTAAGCTGATGCGGCAAATAATGGCATATTATACCAAATCTCCGACTCTTGCAGTGTTGTCTCAGAAAATACGGGCCCCTCCATCGATAAATCGCGGTCGTTTCCACCTCCAAAGCCATAGAAGGCACTGGTACCGACAGGGGCGATGTGTTCCCGATCATCGTCTGTATAGTGTAGTACGGGGTCTACTCGAGACTGATCTTCGAGGTCCGCTGTTGAGTTGGACATATCGACAAACGAGTTGAGAAAGTTGGGAGACACGGACAGGGAATCTGTCAAGGTCTCCTGAAGCTCAGACATAGCTTGATCAAGCATACGACAGTACTTGCCAGCTATCTGCCAAATGTTCCCTAGCACTTGTAATTGTCGGTATAGTGTATTCCAAGCATGCGACGTCGGTATGACAGCGTGATATTGACGAATCAGAAGATACCGCAAAGCGATCCACAGGCACCAAGCATACGGCCATCCCAGCTGTTTTGTCGTGTGAGTCTCGACCCGAAAAGCCAAACCTTCCATATCTTGAACCGCTCGTAAGCAATGCTCGTGACCCTGATACTGGATCTCACTCATGCGCGAACCCTCTAGAAGGCTCGAGAAAACCAACCGACTATTCAAGTGAATTTGGAGGGCACACGAGTATGCATGCAACGTCAGCAAGGATGGAAGAGATCGGGGATACATGCTAGAAACATCGAATACGGTCTTGATCTGTAGACTCTGTGGCAACTTGGTCGACCAGTCGAGCAGCGCCGCGGAACATCGCGAGACCTTTGCGAGCCATTCGTCCACGGCCTCGCTGTCTTGCAATGAAGGCAACGCAGTGTAGATCTTGTGGACTTGTCGCGCGAGATCTAGCGTTTGCAGATGGTGGCTGTAGATGAAGTGAGGGTCGATCGGTGGTACTGCTCGCTGATTCTCGGTTCTCGCAGGCATGGGCGCACCACTTTCCGACCATGCAGATGTTCGATTTGGCATGAAGTATGCAATATCTTTGTCGAGCATTTCCGTCGAATGACTTGTCGTGAGAGTGACATAGCAGTCTAGGGCATATATTGCCCAGAACAATCGATGTGTGGATTTCCGGTCTGAATGAGCTTTGATTGAGCGAGTTGTTTGGTTCGCAGAGTCCCTAAAATTGCGAGAACCTACCGTTCTCAATTGAGTCGCAAGTCTGACAGCAACTGCAAGTGGGCCCCAAACTTGTGCACCATTGGTCATGCCAGACAGATCCAGGGACAAGATGGTCAACGCTTCGAGCGAGCTATATGAAGGCTCTTCAAGAGCCTCTAGCAAGATTCGCCGCTTTGAATACTTCCAGAAAGAGTCGCTTGTTATGGTGTCTAGACGAGAATCGAAGGAGAAGGGCAGGGAGATGCCAAAAAGTGCGTAGTGAATAAGAGAGCCTTCATCAGCGGAGCCTACTTCTCCCATGATGCGCCTTGCATCGAGCATTGGGAACCATGGA